>CAHIKZ030001259.1:0-95000 GCA_903632075.3 Acanthosepion pharaonis
GCCTTGTCATTATTATTCATATTTGACTCGTCTTTCTTTCAAGTTATTTTTCTTGCTTGTTCTTAGTGACTTCGGCGCCTTCCATTTATTAAAAGACAGAATCTATTGTTGTCATCAAGAGAAAGAGCCCACGATACATTTATACTTCTACTACGGGCCCTGTCACGTCAGAGCGTGAGTGATCATGACTCTCCACAATTTCCTTTCGATTGTATCTCTTAGGAAATCTTTTTCTTATCTCTTGTAATCCCTGTTCTGCCAACCATCTCCACAAATTCTTCTTTCCCTCCTGCCTTCAATATGTTCTGTGAGTGTCAAATTCTCCAAGCCTTCTTTGTGCCTTCGAAATTTCAAATATCTCTTTTTCTGATTCTGTGTCAATGTGTCCTTTTTGTTGCTATATTATATAAGGCTTTGTCGTAATCCACATGTCCAGTTCATGATTCAACATCCTTCGATTTTATGGGATTTTACAATACACACAGACAGAACAATGAAAGCTAATCGCCCAGACATCGTGATTAAAGACCCAAAAGAAAACAAATGCCCCCAGACTGTAATGTATCTTTGAAGATCTTCAAAAAGCTGTCAAAATACAAAGATCTTGAAATCGAAATCTCAAAAATGTGGCACATGAGGACAATTCCATTTGTAGTTGGAGCCCTCAGATTGTTTGGAAAATATTCCAATAGACACATTGAATGGATTCCTAGAAGCCCATGCCTTAAAGAAATACAAAAAAAAATGTTTTCATGAGTACCGCCCACACCTTACGAAAAGATTTATCTATGTAAAATATGTTTTTTCTTTTTTTTTTTATCAGTTGCTCAGTGAAAAATATCATAACGCCATTTCTTACCTTAGGTCTCTGGGCGGGACCCGGAAAGAAATGAGTACACATTAGAAATCAAAGGAAAGGAATTAATAATAATAATAGTAATAATCACATATACTAAAATCTTGTGTTAGTCCCAAATGCAGGTTCTGTGATAATTACCCAGAAACAATCGATCATCTTGTATCAGGTATTGGCACCCACTGAATATAAAACCAGGCATGACAGAGTGGGCCAATATCTGCACTGGAAAATCTGCAACTTCTACGGGAAGGAAACTGAAAGAAACTGGTATGAACACCAACCAGACCCGGTTAAGGAGATAGGACCTGTTACAATTCTATGGGACTACACAATACACACTGACAGAACAATCAAAGCCAACCGCCCAGGCATTGTTATTAAAGACCACAAACAAAAAAAAGTGCCTCCTTATTGATATGGCAGTCCCTGCCGACTGCAATGTATCTTTGAAGATATTCAAAAAGCTGCCGAAATACAAGGAGCAAGAAATAGAAATCTCAAAAATGTGGCACATGGGAACATCAACAATCCCTGTTGTAGTTGGAGCCCTAGGATTGATTGGAAAAGATTCCAGTAAACTAATTGAAGGGATTCCTGGAAGTCCATGCCTCAAAGAGATACAAAAAATTGTTCTCACAAGTACAGCCCACACTTTACGAAGGGCTTTGTCTATGTAAAATTTTCTTTTTGTCAGTGGAAAATGTCATGATGCCATTTCTAACCTTAGGTCTCTGTGTGGGACCCGGAAAGAAATGTGTACACACCAGAAATCAAAGGAAATAAAAACAATAATAATAATAATAATAATAATAATAAGAAGAAGAAGAAGAAGAAGAAGAAGAAGAAGAAGAACAAGAAGAAGAAGAAGAAGAAGAAGAAGAAGAAATAAGTCGTCATATTTACTAGTACATAGAAAAAAAATATTTCTCTCCTCTTCGTAATAATCATTGGCTCCAGAAAATGCCTGACTTTTTGTCACACTTTATGTTTACAAGAGTTAGATTAAATCAAAAATGGAAACTTGTTGCCATATCTGAGCTAGAACTACCCAGTCTTCACTTTCTAGTATTGACAGATTCCAGGGTCATTTACACAGTTTTGCGTGTGATGACATTTTTCACCGTTAGCCTCCTTCCCTACAGCCACAATATTGCAAGCCTATCACTACTCTATCCATATTTTCATGGCAAATATTCAGAGGAGCACCATTCTTTAGTTCCACTAGTTCAGAGTCTTTACAGCTAAAAACCACCATGTTACGTCCACGGAGTTTAAACCGCCTCATTCCTTCTGTATTCCATTTGTAATGAGAATGTTCACCTCAGATTTTCCCCTCAAGAACTGTTACTTTGTGGAACAAACTACCGCGTGAATGCTTCTCCGAACGCATCAATATTCGACTGCTTATCTTTCTTAGACATCCTCAAAATCTTCTCTACCTGCTGTCTCCCCTTACATTCATATCACGCACGTCATTCTGTCTTGAGTGGCTTTCAAGCCTTGTATTTGTTGAACATGAGTAAAATAAAGGAAACCCTGTGCTTGATTCTCTCAGCCTAACACACTGTATTCGAGTTGGGTTTTTTTTTCAGATTAGACGATGCATACGCAGACACTCGTGAATACAGACAAGTGCGCATGCGTACATCTTCAACAAACTAATCGCTTAGAAACGCAAGGGAGTTGTGGTTTTATTGTCATTCAAATTGACAGCAGATTTTTTTGGATTTTTTATTTTAATTGTGTTTCATTTGAGCGTTGAGGGGAAAAGCAATTTAAGATGAACAGAAAGGAATAGAAGCTCGGCAGAACGGACAGAAAAAGATTACACTTAAGTGAGAGTAAGAAAAAAAAGAATAAAAGGAAGAAAGAGATAGGAAAGACAGCGGAAAAGAAAGAAAGAAAGAAAGAAAGAAAGAAATAAGAGGAAATAAGCATGGCAAGAAAGAAAGAAAGAAAGAAACATTGAGAAAATTAAGGACAAAGAAAGAAAGAAAGAAAGAAAGAAAGAAAGAAGAGGAAATAAGCATGGCAAGAAAAGAAAGAAAGAAACATTGAGAAAATTAAGGACAAAGAAAGAAAGAAAGAAAGAAAGAAAGAAAGAAAGAAGAGGAAATAAGCATGGCAAGAAAGAAAGAAAGAAAGAAAGAAAGAAAGAAAGAAAGAAACATTGAGAAAATTAAGGACAAAGACAGAAAGAAAGAAAGAAAGAAAGAAAGAAAGAAAGAAAGAAGAGGAAATAAGCATGGCAAGAAAGAAAGAAAGAAACATTGAGAAAATTAAGGACAAAGAAAGAAAGAAAGAAAGAAAGAAAGAAAGAAACATTAAGAAAATTAAGTACAAAGAAAGAAAGAAAGAAAGAAAGAAAGAAAGAAAGAAGAGGAAATAAGCATGGCAAGAAAGAAAGAAAGAAAGAAAGAAACATTGAGAAAATTAAAGACAAAGAAAGAAAGAAAGAAAGAAAGAAAGAAAGAAAGAAGAGGTAATAAGTATGGCAAGAAAAAGAAAGAAACATTGAGAAAAATAAGGAAAAAGAAAGAAAGAAAGAAAGAAAGAAGAGGAAATAAGCATGGCAAGAAAGAAAGAAAGAAAGAAAGAAGAAAGGAAGAAAGAAAGAAAGAAAGAAACATTGAGAAAATTAAGGACAAAGAAAGAAAGAAAAAAAAAGAGGAAATAAGCATGGCAAGAAAAAGAAAGAAAGAAACATTGAGAAAATTAAGGAAAAAGAAAGAAAGAACGAAAGAAAGAAAGAAGAGGAAATAAGCATGGAAAGAAAGAAAGAAAGAAAGAAAGAAACATTGAGAAAATTAAGGACAAATAAGAAAGAAAGAAAGAAAGAAAGAAAGAAGAGGAAATAAGCATGGCAAGAAAAAGAAAGAAAGAAACAATGAGAAAATTAAAGACAAATAAGAAAGAAAGAAATAAAGATAGAAAGAAAGAAAGAAAGAAGAGGAAATAAGCATGGCAAGAAAGAAAGAAAAAAAGAAAGAAAGAAAAAAGAAACATTGAGAAAATTAAGGACAAAGGAAGAAAGAAAGAAAGAAAGAAAGAAAAAAACATTGAGAAAATTAAGGACAAATAAAAAAGAAAGAAAGAAAGATAGAAAGAAAAAAGAAAGAAAGAAAGATTGAGAAAATTAAGGACAAAGAAAGAAAGAAAGAAAGAAAGAAAGAAAGAAAGAAAGAAAGAAGAGGAAATAAGCATGACAAGAAAGAAAGAAAGAAAGAAAGAAAGAAAGAAAGAAACATTGAGAAAATTAAGGACAAATAAGAAAGAAAGAAAGAAAGAAAGACAGAAGAGGAAATAAGCATGGCAAAAGAAGAAAGAAATTAAGAAACATTGAGAAAATTAAGGACAAAGAAAGAAAGAAAGAAAGAAAGAAAGAAGAGGAAATAAGCATGGAAAGAAAGAAAGAAAGAAAGAAAGAAAGAAAGAAAGAAAGGAAGAAAGAAAGAAGGAAAAACAGAAAGGAAAAAAGAAAAAGATGAGAGAATAAGAATGGCAAGTTAATAGGAAAGAAAGCAAAGGAGAAAGTAAGAGTGGGGAAATTAAGGACAAAGAAAGATGGAAAGACAGAAAGAAAAAAGAGAAGTAAAACAAGAAAAAGCAAAGAAAAAAAATGAAACGGAAGTTTAAAGGAAGAAAAAGAATACGAAGAATAACGAAGAAGTCTAGTCAATAAATGAAAAGAAAGAAAGAAAGAAAGAAAGAAAGAAACACAAGAAAAAGAAGAAATATGTTAAATCAATGAGAAGGAAAGAAAACGAAAGAAACATAAAGAAAGAATGGAACATAACAAAAAAGAAGAAAGATGAATCAAGAAGAAATACATAAAATAAATAAGAAAGAAAGAAAGAAAGAAAGAAAGAAAGAAAGAAAGAAAGAACACGTAGGATGTTTGGAAAGAAAGGAATGAATGACGACAAAAGAAGAAGTGTGTTAAATAAATGAGCAAGAAAATAAAAAAGAAAAAGCGAGAAGAAAACTTGGAACTTAAAGACTAAAGGAGGATAGAACGAAAGAAAGAAAGAAAGATAGAATGGATGAAAGAAAGACAAAAAGGAAGAAAATATGCAGTTCAATCAATCAAGTTAAAAAAAAAGCGAAATAAAAACGGTTTAGTTGTAAAAACAAATCAAGAATGGAGGAGAAGTGAAAAGATTGCGAATGAAAGTAAGAAAAGAGAAGTAGAAAGCCGGATAAATACAAACCGGAAATGCATGAATCTTAGCAGAAAGTCGAAAAGAACAAAATCGCGACTCGAAGTAGTAAAGATAAAGAAAGGAATGAAAAAACCGAAAAAGACGAAATAGAAAGGAAGATGCAAAAGAAGAAATGCAAGAAATAAGAAAAAATGTATAAGAAAAAAAAAAGGAGAAGGAAAAAACGAAAAGAAAGTCTAGAAAAGAATAAAGAAAATGATAACGAACCAAAAAAGCAGTCCAAAGAAAAAAAAGAGAATGAGGAAAAGAAAAAACAACCTACATGAAAGCTAAGACATGTTTAAAAAGAAAGGAAATCTCTAACTCTGAACCATAATTATTCTTCTATATGCCATATCCTTTAAGAGTGTGAGTTATCAAGGCTCTCCACAACTTCTTATTTTTGTTCCCCAAAGTAACTCTTGCTCCTTTACGCACCATCTTTGTGTAGACTGTATATATAAGCCTTTGAGAGCTCATGAAATATGAGATGTATTAAAAAGTAATCACCCCCATAAGGCAAGTGTTTTCAACGACGGGGATACAGTATCAAAATAGCATGGTGATTATCACTTTAATGTATAAAGCGATCATAAGACCATGTGTTATTACTCTTTATGTGGGTTATATATATATATATATATTAAATATATATATATTTAAATATATATATATATATATATATATATATATATATTTAAATATATATATATTTAAATATATTTAAAAACAGTACAGAAACGTATTATGGCATAAAAAGCAAGAAATTCTATATTATAGGCCATGATAGATTTAAAATAAAAACAAAAACACGCACCAGTAATTTTGTAATGTCAAAGAATACTCGTGGTCAATTTCGTAATGCTCGTTGTAGTAGAGAATTTGTAATCGCAGATACATCTATAGTAACACCGTTACTCGAATAACACTCGCACTAATAGTACTTGCTCGATAAAACTCGCTGGAATAGTAACCATCGAATAGATGATCCGAATATAATCCGTATAGTAATCCGTATAATGATCAGTATAGAGAAATAGTCTAGTGAATAGTATAGAGAATAACGATCTGTATAGTAATAGAGGATAGAATAGAAATGGACACCAATGAGACGCCACGCTAATTTCCATTTATACATTTCTTTTGCCATCACGTGATCTACTTATTCAAAATGAGATCGCCTGTGTTTGCTCTCTGGTGATATGTGTTCAAACTCAAGTGTCGGTAGCGACACTTTATCCCTATATAATATTCCTTTAGTTCCATAATATACATTTACATACAGATGTTATGCGAAAGTTCTAAATCGTAAAGTCAGTTTACGAACCAGTAACAAACTTTTACCAAAAAATCTTGGTATGCTTTTGAATAATTACTTGGACTTATGCCGCCATTTTTCGCAAGATCACCGAAGTTAAGCAATGTTGAGTCTGGTCAGTACCTATATGGGTGACCGCAGAAATATATATATCCCAAATTTATGGGTGAAAGACTGCCATTGAAAGAGGAGGTGACTATGATAAGAAGTATGGATGTGAACCTATGATGTCTAGTTAAATCTTGATGTACGATCTATTTGATTATGTTCCTTATTTGTTATATAATAAAAATTATGTCGTCAAACAAACAAAAGAAAAGAAACATAAGAATGCTGAGAATATCCCGAAGAAAGTATGTTATCAATGAAGATGTTTTACGGAAAATGGAAAGGAAAAAGACAATTATAAAAATCAGGAAGAGACAGTTGAAATTTCTAGGACGCATAATGAGAAAAGGAAGCCTGGAAAATTTGATACTCACAGAACATAATGCTGGCAAGAGAAACTGAGGTAAACTCCCTGAAAATCTTGTATAAATAAAGGTCAGAACAGTGAAGGGCAATAAGAAGACAAACCTTGCTAAGTGTTACCAAAGATAGGCCGTTCCGTAGAGTAGTGATCACCGAAAAGGCCGGCGTATAGAAGAAGAATATCTTGAGATTTTATTTCTCGTGATTTTCAGGTTTTTTTTTTTATTATCTATTTTACATCCAGTCGTCCTCATTGACGAAGGAGAGGTTTATTCCTGACTCCAAGAGAGGAATACAATTCGTAACTCTTGAATCCGAGTGGTGAGATCTCGTGTTCCTGAGAGAATTACAGAATTCTGGGGAGAAATAAAAGAATGAAAAGAAAAGAAACTTGTGGAGTTATTCAAAAACAGAAATGCCAAAGGAAGATCTATCAGGATACTGTTCGAAATATGGCGACTAAAGCAAGAAAGGCGGGGAAAAATGAAACTAACAGATCTTTAGATTCACACTGAAAACATAACAAAAAAGAATCAAACAAGTAAATAAAAAAGAGAATTGAATTTTGAAAGAAAGAAAGAAAGAAAGAAAGAAAGAAAGAAAGAAAGAACGTAAGGAAGGAAAGTTCAATATGAAGGAAGTAAAGAATTGTGGCATTTTTAAAAAATATAAAGTGAAAAGAAAGAAAAAAAGAAAGGAGTTGAATTTGAAAGATAGAAAATTTAATTTGGAAAAAAAGAAAGATGTATGGCAGTTGAAAGAAACAAAATTAAGGAAAGAAAGAAGAGTTGAATTTCGAAGAAAGAAAGAAAGAAAAAAAGAAAGAAAGAAAGAAAGAAGGAAAGAAAGAAAGAAAGAAGAATTGAAATTGGGGAAATAAAAAACAAAACAGAAAGACAGGGAGAAAGAAAGGGGGGAAGAAAAAGAGAAATGTTGAATTTTGAAGAAAGAAAGAAAGAATTGAAATTGGGGAAAGGAAGAAAGAAAGAAAAGAACGAAAAAGGAAAAAGATGGAACAGAAAGAAAAAAGAAAGAAAAAGAAAAGAAGGAAAGATAAAGAAAGAAAAGAAATAAAAGGAAGGAAAAGAAAGAAAAAGAAAGTAAGAAAAAAGAAGGAAAGAAGGAAAAGAAAGTAAGAAAAAAGAAGGAAAGAAAGAAAAAGGAAGAAAAGAAAGAAAAGGAAAAGCGAAAAAGAAAGAAAAGAATGAACAAAAAATAAGAAAAGAAAGAAAAAAGAAAGAAAGAAGAAGGTAAAGAAAGAAAAAAGAAAGAATAAAGAAGAAGCAAAAGAAAGAAAAGAAAAAGGGAAAAGAAGGAAAAGAAAGAAAAAGAAAGAAAGAAGAATAAGGAAAGAAAAAGAAAAAGAAAGAAAAGAAATAAAAAAGAAAAAGAAGAAAAAAGCAAGAAAAAAGAAAGAAAAGAAGAAAGAAAGAAAAGAAAGAAAGAAAAGAAAGAAAAAGAAAAGAAAAAGAGGAAAAAAGAAAAAGGAAAAGTAGGAAAGAAAAAATGAAAGAAAAGAAAGATAAAAGAAAAAAGAAAAAGAAAGAAAAAGAAAAAGTGAAAAGAGAAGAAAAAGAAGCAAAAGAAATCAAAAAGAAAGAAAAGAGAGAAAAAAAGAAAGAAGAGAAAGATAAAAGAAAGAAAAGAAAGGAAAAATTAGAAAAAATGTAAAAGAAAAAGAAATAAAATAAAGAAAAAGGAATGAAAGAAAGAAAAAAGAAAGAAAAGAAAGAAAAAGAAAGAAAAGAATAAAAAAGAAGGAAAGAAAAAGAAAGAAAGAATAGTTGACATTTAAAAAAGAAAGAAAGGATGAAATGGGCATAATAGAAAATAAAGAAATTTTATAAAAAAATATCCCAAGAATCGGGCAAATTTGTAAATATCCAAATAAAGAAAGGGATCAATAGATCGAATGAGATGATTGGAATCAATCTTTATCCCTCTAAACAACAGTTAGTTTTTCCCTTTTTCCAGTGAAGAGAGAGAGAGAGAGAGAGAGAGAGAGAGAAGGACGATGGCGGATGAGGAGGAGGAGATAGCGTGACAAAGAGAGAAAAAGTGTGAAAAACCGAGAGAAAATGAGAAAGATCGCTTATGAGCATTTACTCTCTCTTCTCTTATCTTCCCCGCTCTCACTCTCATCATATCTCTCTTTTGCTCCTCCTCCTCCAACTCCCACTGTTCATTATCATCATAATCATCACCATTATCTTCAAGAATGTCATCATTATCTTCATTTACACTGTAATAATTCCTTCATCTCGTTGGCTCTTAACGACAAATCATGATCATTGTGTCGGGCAGCCTAGCCACCATTACCGCCACCATTAGAGCAACCATTAGAGCAATCATTTCTTGCATGACAATCGCTTCTGCACCCTTCGCCATTATCATGAAAATTTATTCTCTGTCCCAACCCTAACTCTGTCCTCCATTTTATTTATTTATTTTCAAAAGACCATTTTCGCTTCAGCGATCTCTCCCTTACCTTCTTACGGGTTCTTGCCGGTCATCGAGTACACCTTATCACCCGGATGGAACGCGGCAAAGAGACAAAAACACCAATATAAAAAAAGCAAAAATATATGGAAAAACAAACTGAAAAAAAAAGAAAAAAATGGAAAGAAAAATAAATAAACAAATAAATAAATACAAGGACGTATTTTTTAAAAGCCAGTTTACCGCAAGCAATGGCATTAAGCCAGTAATATATATATATATATATATATATATATATATATATATATATATGAAGAAATATAGTTTTACGGTGTGCTATATTTATGGGATAAAGTGCTCAATATCAGGGATAGAGCGTATGTAAGTATAAATATAAAAGTGAACATTGAAGTCAACACTCAGAGGCGACAGGCTGTTTCATGATAGACGCAAGCGAAGTGAAAAATATATAGAAAATAGGAAAGAACTCGTTAGGTAAATAATCCAGTTCTTTAGTATTTCTGTTATTATTTTTAAAAAATAGTGCTCGATACAAAAGTAGAGCATAAATATAATTAATTTATTTAAAAATAAATTCAACACGCTACATAAGAGTTCTCATGTTTTAAAACAAGAAAAACTTCAATATAATTATTTGAATTAAATTGAAGTAAAGAACTCTCTTTTCCATCTTCAAAAAAAATTCGCTTGAAGATGGAACAGAGCTTAGTACTTTAATTCAATTTAATTCAAATAATTATATTGGAAGTTTTCGGCTATTGTTTTGAAACATGAGAACTCTTATGTAGCGTGTTGAATCATATTTTAAATAAATAATTATTTATTATATATATATATATATATATATATATAATTATTTTATATATATATATATATATATATATATACGTAGGCCTCTGTCGGTCAGGGGTTGATCATGGGTAGCATCCTAGTTGTTGTGACTGTAGAGGCCGATGCGGGAGCGACAATCGCAGAGATCGAATGTGTCTCTCATCTGTTGGAGCTGTCAGTTTGCTTTCTGCCGGTCAGCCTTTCCGCTTCTCTTCCCTGACTTGAGGTGTTTGGTCAGAGTTCGATCCATTTGCCAGAATCTCCTGGACTCTGTGTTGATGTCCACAGCTTTCATGTCGCGCTCACGACATCGCGGTACTGCAGCTTCCAAAGAATATACATACATACATACATACACATATATATATATATATATATATATATATATATATATATATATATATATATATATATATATATATATGTGTGTGTGTGTGTGTGTGTGTGTGTGTGTTTAGAGTGAGATTCACCCTGTACAAGACACTCGGCCTAGAGGATTACATTAAGAATCAATTTATAGGGCTAGGAGGTTAACTCTAGACATGAACAGGTTAACATTGTAGTGATGGATGGATCATGATGCTGATGCTGATGATCAGTTGATGCCTGGAATAAGTTTTAGTTCCAGAAGACGTTAATGGTGAGAGAAAGCTAATAATAGAAATATGTAGAAATGATTCACGAATAAAATCGATGATGAGTTCTGTCTATCTATCTATCTATCTATCTATCTATCTATCTATCTGTATAGTTGATCCTCTGTCCGTCACACACTGCCAGTGTTTGTCTGTATGGTTGGTTGGTTGATTTTGTTTACCGGCATATCGACACCTCTATGGGTTATTATTCAACTACAGATTCAATATATTGTTGGTCATTTTCTATAAAATTGATTCTTGATAATTCTACTTTAAAATGTATTGTTGGTAAATTTAGTATAAATATGTGTAGTTGGTAATTTTTTTATATAAAAATTATTGTTGATATTTTTACTATAAAAATGTATTTGTATTTATTTTGGGATTCACTATCTGCCCATAGCTGGGACCCTAACAGGTGCTAACACCCCACATTAAGGTGGACCTAGGAACAATAGCAAGGCCTCAAAACCTCCATTCTTCCGGTCAGATGTAGTTTATCGTCATCCCCAGGACGAATGCGTGTATGTAATGTATATGTGGTATGCGCGAACAACTTACAAGTGTTTTGCCTTTTAATGTACTATGGTCAGCTGAAAAGTTCATCGGCTGACTAAAATAATAGTAAGTAGATATGCCGGTTGATAGACCAAAAGAAATGCAAATGTACCAAAATGCAACATTTGGTCTATCAACTGGTTTGTCTGTGTACATTTCAGTTTTGGCCAACGTATGAATATTTCAGCTGACCCCCGTATATTTAGAACTAGCTTAAAAGCCGCTGTGATAAGCAAGGAGATAATGCCCCTAAGACACCATAGATTACTGAGACTGATAGAGAATGATATAACTTTATTGACGGAGAAAGGACAATAAAAGAACTGGAGCCAGGAAGGCAGAAGATGGCAATATGGTATAGGTCTGTTTGTCTGTGTGTTTTGCGATTGTGTACACATATGTCGGGTGGGTTGCTCCGAAAGTAATGCCTCCTGTTGTATTATCTAGCTCTAAGTCACAGAGGTGGATGTCGGCTGTGTGGCACCAGAAGTTGAACATTTCCGAAAATAAAACACACACGCACGCACGCACACACGCACGCACACACACTTTTCCTTTTAGTATTCTTACTGGTAGCAGCTGAAAGGCAGGCTGGAAAAATAGCGTCTGACAGGAAAGTGTCGAAGAAATAGAGGTGGATCACTGAATTCCTCCATGCTGAAAATGAAAACTACTGATATTTATCGACACTTATTAAACACTTACGGAAACCCAACAATGGATGTGATCACAGTTAGGCGCTGAGAAATGCGTTTCAGCAGTGACAACAATAATACATATGACTAGCGACACTCCTTGTGACGCTGCACAGTTGTGACTAAACACACAGCCGATGATGATGACTATGTGGAAAACTATTTTTGTCACTGAAAACAGCTTCAGCTTCATTCGTTTTTCCATTAACAAGTTCCACTCGGACAGATTCCTTGATTTTAATCATTTCGCCCCAAGCAAGGAGATAATGCCCCTAAGACACCATAGATTACTGAGAGTGATAGGGAATGAGAGAACTTTAGTGAGGAGAAAGGACAATAAAAGAACAGAATTCAGGAAGGCAGAAGATGACAATTGATGTTGCATTTAAATTAGTGAATTTGCCGCGTGTACTTGGACTCAGTAAAAACAGAGCGAGCAATAAATGAGCAGTATTAAAAATAAGAACTATACGAGTTATCTCCCCCTAAACATGGGCAGTGAACCAAGAACAGTCTACCCTCGTAGATTGAATAAAGGGTTCAGTTCGGAATTCCCTTTAGGTTACCCGGATCTACATAAACCTGATGAAGGCCGAAACGTTGTGATAACAAAAACAAAGATGAGGACAATAGTCCACATGTAAATAGCGTAAATAATTATAACTCCTCATCTTTAGATGCTAGAAATATTTTGAGAGAGTTGTTTGATTTTTATATCTATTTATTCTAAATGAAGTTTGATGTTGGTTGAATCGTTTTTTGAATTCATGGCTAGTGCAACCTATATATATTTTTATGTTATCAGGACTTTCAATCGAAGAGATATTGCATTGGTATACTAATGATTCGGGGGAGAAGGCGAAGGAGGAAGTGGGGGAGAGAAGACATGAGTGAGTTAGATGTACCTTTTCAATTTTTTATCTTCTCTCCCCTCACTTCCTCACTTCGCCTTTCTCTCCCCTCACTCCCTCACTTCACCATCTCTCCCCCCTCACTTCCACACTTCGTTAATTTACATATGCTTAATACGGCCCGTCAAAAATGTGTAAATTTCTTTTCCTTTTTCATTTCAACCTTTGGACGTAAAGTCTGATGATCCAGAGCCCTTTAAAAGGGCTGTGGTGAAATAATTTATTACAGGGAACCTTAAAGTGGTCTGTTTTTTATTCAAACAAAAATATATATATATATATATATATATATATATATATATATAGTGATGGAGAAAAAATGTAAGTGGTTCTAAATTTAAATGCGATGTTTATAATGAAACTCATGTTAAGAATTTGAAATTTGAAATCCAATAGATTGATAGGATGAGAATGAAATCGGAAACGTTTATAAAATTATCATGTTTCGCTTTTATTTCGGTTGAGCTCTCTGGGGAGGAAGTGTGGGTTTGTAAACAGTGACTATTACGGCTAATAATGCATGACTCTTCCGTAAATCGAATCGAGTTCTCTCAGTCACTGTGTGTTAATCCAAAAATAAATACGCTTAAATTCATCTTCTTCTCTGCAGTGCGCCAACGGCTTAGGGGTAAAATCTCCGACTGACGACAATTCAGCCGGGTTTTGATCCTAGCTAGAGATAACTGGATGTGTAGTCACATTGATGAGCTGTGATACAGCGAAGCAGTCTGTCTGTGGATAACAATATATATATATATATATATATATATATATATATATAGGGATAGAGAAAAGAAAAGTGGTTCTAAATTTAAATACGATGTTTATAATGAAACTCATGTTAAGAATTTGAAATTTAAAATCCAATAGACTGATAGGATAAGAATGAAATCGGAAATATTTATAAAATTAACATGTTTCGCTTTTATTTAAGCTTCATCAGAGATGAAATAAAGTATTGATGAGAAATTTCTGATATATTTTACTTTTGTGTTGTTTGTTTTTTCATTGGTTAAATGTACTTAATGTGTATTTGTTTTGTATGAGGGTCAGCTGAAAAGTTCATATGCTGATCAAGATATAAATATAAGCAGACACATCAATTGGTCGAGTAAAAGACATGCAAAAGTCCAAGAATACAACAGTTGGTCAGTCACATTTATATATTGGTCAGCCTATGAATTATTCAGCTGACCCTTATATGTTAAATTTATAATCATTTCCTATTTGTTCCTTATTCTCTCATAAAATATATATGTATAGGTTGGTATGCATATATGTATATAGAGTGATTTAAAAAAAAAATGGTTTCTAAATTTAATGTTTATAATGAAACTCGAGCATGTTAAGAATTTGAAATTTGAAAATTAGAATCAAAATTCATTTATTCTGAAGCTCATCTGATCCTGATAAGCATTTTGACTTAAAATTATCACTTGAACTTTTCTTGATTTATTAAATATTGATATTAATATAATGTTTGTAAATATGTGTGAGGGTCATGCATTTTACAAATATTTTTGATATGCATATGAAATAATATTAACTTGTAGTGATATGGAAATTAGGTACTGTAAAAAAGGCAGTATCGTCATTCCTAAGGGGAATAATAATAATAATAATAGTAATAAAATAGAATCCGACAGAACAATAGGATAATAACATAGAATAATAACATAGAACAATAGGATAATAAAACAGAATCTGACAGAACAATAGGATAATAACATAGAATAATAACATAGAACAATAGGATAATAAAATAGAATCCGACAGAACAATAGGATAATAACATAGAATAATAACATAGAACAATAGGATAATAAAATAGAATCCGACAGAACAATAGGATAATAACATAGAATAATAACATAGAACAATAGGATAATAAAATAGAATCTGACAGAACAATAGGGTAATAACATAGAATAATAATATAGAACAATAGGATAATAAAACAGAATCTGAGAGAACAATAGTGTAATAACATAGAATAATAATATAGAACAATAGGATAATAAAATAGAACCTGGCAAAACAATAGGATAATAACATAGAATAATGACATAGAACAATAGGATAATATAGAATCTGACAGAAAATTAGAATAATAACATAGAATAATAACATAAAACAATCGGATAATAAACTAGAATCTATTAGAACAATAGGATAATAAATTAAAATCTGACAGAACAATAGGATAATAAAATAAAATCTGACAGAACAATGAACAAATAGGGAACGATTATAAATTTAATGTTTTACTTTTATTTAACCTTTATCAGAAATGAAATATGGAATTGAAAGTTCTGGTATTTTTTAGTTTTGTGTTATTTGTTTTTATTGGTTAAACAGACCTCACGTATATTTGTCTTGTAGAAGGATTGGGTGAAATGTTCATAGGCTGACCAAGATATAAACGGAAGTAGACACATCACCTGGTAGACGAAAAGTCATATACCAGATTACAACACCTGGTCAATCACATTTATATCTTGGTCAGCCTATGATATAATTTATATATCGTTATCATCCATATATGTAAGTAGAATTCGTTACCCAGATAAATCACGAATAAAATCGATGAGAACTATCTATCTATCTATCTATCTATCTATCTATCTATCTATCTATCTATCTATCTATCTAGGTTTATTCCTATCTATCTATCTATATATCTATCTTGATTTATTGAATATTTATATGTATACTAGCAGCATGGCCCGGCGTTGCTCGTGCTTGATTCAAAAATCGTACGACTCATACAGCAATCGCTATCACTGGACTTAAAATATTTTTGCCCTTCCTTGCCTTTAAAGGAGAGCCCATTGCTGTGCTGATGTTGCTACATGCCTTACTTCTTGCCTATCTCACATTGCGAATTTTTTCTAAGCTCTATACTAAACATTAAATCTGTTACGAAAAATGTACTAAACAAAATGAACACAAAACGATCAACTTTAAAAAAGGACTCGTAACTGGAAAAACCGTTAACAACAAATACTTTTTCACACCCAACCCAGTTCTGCGGAATCAGAATCAACGTTGAGTTTAAGCAAGCGAATGAGCCAATTGGAGTAAAGTGCCATGCAGATTTAAATTTTTCCAACTTGTGATGAATGCAGTTATCGATATTTTTTGCATGCTAGCATGCTAGTTAATATTCGTGTCAGTCAGCTGTTGGCTTTCACGCTGGCCAATAGAATCTTCCAGCCCATTCGTAGCAGCCAGCTATAGGCTCTCACTCTGGACAATACAAAATGACCGCAAACTACATGAAAACTGCCGTAGAAGCATGAAAAAATCGATTATTTCCACTATCGATGGGAGTTGGGAAATGCAAAGTCGGTCTTGGCCTTCCCGCTAACTTGGAACATGTGCATGTAAATTTTGGTGAAAATCCGTCGAAAACTGCGTCCGTGCATTCGTTACACACACACACACACACACACACACACACACACACACACACACACACACACACACACACACACATCCTGCCTTTTATAGATAGAGATAATGTTTGTTACAAGAATTAGATATGTCTGAGGGCCATGCTTTGTACAAATCTTTTTGATATACATATGACACGCGCACACACGAACGTAGATGAACATAATTCGAATGGATATCGGTGAAGTAAAGGAGCCGGAGAGCCGAGTTCGAATTCACTTACGCGCTAATAACCTTGGGTCAAGGTATGAATCCTTCTTCAAGCTAGGGGTAAAATAACAGGACAGACTCTGTCCTATAACCTTGGGTGGCAACCACTCTAGGAGAAGGAAACTTTGAATTCTGAATATGTATACATGCGGCTGGGACCCGCTTGTGAATCCAAATTCCCACTGAAATTTCTACCATAGATTTGCACGTCCCAATGAATACGGCCTCTGTTCCGCTTGGTGGACTCCTCGTTCGAATGCGGCGGGTTCGTTTGACGGAAGCGAGATCAAGCGACCTGGTGAATGTCACAACAGGTGCAGGTAGGACATCTATCTCCTGAAGGCTAATTTTCCTTTCTATCTGGCAACAACCTGTGGTTAACAGGAAAAGATTATTAGCTGAACAGTCACTTTTATGATTCCAGTATTTAAACTGAATATATTTTCTAATAAATTTAGTATTTCAAATAGAAAAACGATTTAGATTTAAAAATTTGATCATCTCGTCGGCAGTGAAGCGACAGTTTTATTTTTAATCATTTCACCCCAAGCAAGACAATAATACCTCTGAGACGCAAAGGGTTAAATAAGTACTGAAATAGTATAGTATAAAAAAAACCGTAGAAACCCTGACAACCGGACTAAAAAGGCCTTCCGGATATGAGGAATTGGTTACAAAGTCCGGATATGAGGGGTTATATTTAGATTAAAATAAAAGAACTGAAATCAGGTTTAACATTTATTTTCAATGTTTTATGGTAAACAATATAAGCTAATGGTGAGTGAAGTATAATGGAATTGATTTTAAGGAAGAAGAAATAAGTTATGTAATGTTAATGAAAATTTATTAAGATCCCACGGGTTGACCTAAGCCTTGTGAGTGAAATTGGGTACACGAAAACCCTGGAGAGCGTTGATTGCTGTGCTAGCACGAAGTCACAAGTCATCGTGACCGAGAGTTTGAGTGTGCTGGCCTTGTTCAGATTGTTGATCACGCTAGATAACACAGTCTCTCTCATAAACTGTAACTAAGATCTTCTCAGCATAGTTGCACTATGAACCTGTAAGTGTTGAAAAAACACAAATGTGCTTGAGCGAGCGTTTGCAATAGGGATTGGCTACGTGTGTGTATGTGTACAAATATGTATATTTGTGTATTTGCATATATGTGTGTGTGTATTAGAACTTTGAATAAGTTCCCAACAGATGGCGCTTCCAGAACTGCGTGCGTGTAGTTTCAGATGGTAACACATCTATAAGCTTGAAATTCAGTACATATCGTTTCGTCGAAGTGTAAACAACTTTGTTTTTCATATAGTTAAACATGTCGGATTTCGTGGCAAAGAAAGTGTATTTGCGGGAAATTTTACTGCAAAAAAAAATCTGCAGCTGAAGCCCACAGAATTCTTGTTGAGACTTACGGCGATCATGCTCTGCTGGAAACAACATGTAGAGATTGGTTTAGACGCTCCAAGAATAATGATTTTGATGTTGAAGATAAAGAACTCTCTGGCTCACGTTCCGAAAAAGTTTGAAGACGAAGAATTGGAGGCATTAATTCATGAAGACTCATGTCAGGCGTAAGCTGAACTTGCAGAATCATTAGGAGTTGATCACAAAACATTTTCGATACGTTTGAAAGCATTAGGAATGATTCAAAAGCAAGGATATTGGGTGCCGTACGAGTTGAAGCTGAGAGATGTAGGATGGCGTCGTGTCACGTGTGAACATCTCCTTTAACGGGAGAAAAGGAACTTTTTTTTTTTTTTTGCATTATATCGTGACCGGCGATGAAAAGTGGATACACTACAATAACCCTAAGCTTAGAAGATCGTGGGTTAAACCCGGCCAGGAATCAACATCGGCGGTTCGAAACTTCTGATCTGCATTTGGTGGGATCAGCTGGGTGTATTTTATTATGCGCTGCTCAAACCGACCAAAACCATCACGGGAGATCGCTATTGACTATATTGATCCGATTGAGCCGAGCATTGAAAAAAAATGGCCGCTATACGAGCACAAACACGACAAAGTGATTTTGCAACATGACAACATTAGGCCACATATTGCAAAAGGGTGAAAACCTACTTGGAAACGCTTAAATGGGAAATTCTACCATACCCGCCGTATTCATTAGACATTGGGTCGACTCGTGGTTAGCCTCAAAAGACGTGTCATTTTTCCGACGTGGAGTTCAAATACTGCGAGAAAATGGGAAAAAGTAATGGCTAGCGATGGACAATACTTTCAGTGACATGTTTCTTACTAATTTTTGTAAATAAAACATTACTTTTCATAAAAAATCAGCGAGAACTTATCCAAGGTCCTAATACAAAAATTATGTTTAGCGATACAGATGACATTTACGCTAACTTGTTAACATGAGGTGACAGTAACAATTAACTTCCGGCATTCATGTGGTTTGCTGCTGGAATTTATGCACACAGTGAAAACAATGTAGCCTGGTGTCACATACATCTGGACACATATAAACGCATTTGCAGTTTATCCTATGTTAACGCAACTCATTCAGTTATTCTGTAAAAAAAATACACAAAATATTTTATGAGAAGTTGTTCACAAAGAATATTTGTAATTCATTTCTTTCTATCTGAAAGAAATATAATACTGAAATAAATACAACTTAATAAAATTTCTAGAGCCGTATTTGAAGATTTTTAATTCTTCGTTAATACACGCATATTCCATTACAAATATATATATATATTACATGTATTGGACGCTATGAATGACGTCTTATAGCAAAAGGTCAAAGATTACTTCAAATAACATACACACATACACACACACACACACACACACACACACATATATATATATATATATATATATATATATATGGGGGGTGTTGAGTACTTACAGTAGTAGACCGCTAGTTTAATGATAAAAACGGCGTTATTTCACACACCAAATAATTATTTTTCAAAATACTCAACTGTCACTGCACTTGATCCAACGCTTCTGCATCCTTAGAACGTTTTGTAGTGAAAATTTCAGATCAATATTCACTTACCAACTGGATCGAGGTACAGACTTAAGGCTCACGCACACACACGCACACGCAGACATACACGCACATACGCATTTCCCGACGCCCATTATCTTGAAAATTCAACTTTCAAATCAAAATTATTGTTTTTTTTTCTAGTTTTATCATCACCCAATCTGATTATCAATATTCAGTTTTCTTTCTGTAAAAACTGCTTATCAATAATCTTGATTGAATATTTATTGAATTTATATATATATATATATATATATATATATATATATATATATACCAGGAAGCGGAGAAAATGTCGGGTTTCGACAATCACAATTTCTGGCCATGACTAAAGATATCTTTTTTTTTTCTACCACTTTCTTTCGTTCCATCTATCTTTCTTTCTGTCACTGCCTTTTTCTTCTAGTTTCTTTCTTTCTTTCTTTTTTCCTTGTACTGTCTTTTTTCAGACTCTTTCTATCTTTCCTTCTTTCTTTACTGCTTTTTTCTTCCCCTTTTATCTTTCTTACTTTCTTTTATTTCTATCACTGTCCTTTTTCTTCCTTTCTTTCTTTCTTTCTTTCTTTCTTTCTTTCTTTCTTTTCTACATTCAAAAACCTTTCTTTCAGTCTCCGTCCCTTCGTTCTTCCTACGATTCTCTGTTCTTTCATTTATCCTTTTTTTCAATTCTCTTTCTCTCTCACTCTTTTTCTTAACATTCGTTTTTTTTTTTTCATTCAAATATTTTTTCTTCCATCATGTTGATTTTTTCTACCTTTTTTCTTCATTTTTCTGTCGTTCTTTTAATACCTAATACTTTCTAAAATCAATCAATTCCCTGATCCATATCGGCACGAATCTTTAACAATCCGATCAGGGATGTGTTCTCACTGAGTAAGGTAGCACGTTACACAGAAGACAAAATCAACAACAACAACAACAAAAAATACAACCCCGCTCAATTCTCTCAATTATTACTCGAAGACAAAACCAACCACAAAGTTCAAGTCCGAATAATGATGACAATATTGAATTACAGTTATTCATTAAATTTTATCTTGTTCCATTCTTTGGGAATGGAAAGACATGAAAATTTCAACATTGATTAATCCTTATACAGCGTAGCTCCAAATCAGAACTTCCTGGGTAAGACGATAAACTACATCCAACAGCAAGGCCTCTGATCAGGAGCCTTTAATGAGCACGGAACCACCTGACGCGGGGTGGTAGCACCTGTTAGGGTCCCAACTATGGGCAAATAGTTAACACCCAAACTTGTGTAAAAATAATGTTTTAATACCAGAAATACTTTGTAATAAAAAATTATTACCATGAATAATTTTTGAAGGAAAAATTATTATCAGCAATCCTTTAAAAAAAATTCCAGTAATGCAAACAGCTATACATTCTTAAGAAGTTGGGTTTACTCAAAAATATGAGTAATTGAAAAATGGTTCAAATATATATGTATACATACACACCCTTTTTTTCTAAAACATCGCTATGAATCTATTTCAAAAATTTTCTTGGCATTAAATGACCCACTGAAGTTTTGATATGGCATAAAACGAAACAACCAACCAACTCAATCAGAGTTTGATTTAATTTGGGAGACTGTTTTCTAGAACTCTGGAACTTAGTTTTACCCCCAGGACTACATCTCATTTCTCCCTGTCGCCTGTGGCTTCAGAATAAGCCGACTGCACCTGTGCAGAAGGGTAAGACCCACCCCCGCCAAATGTGGCATCCTGGGTAAGACAAAGTACATCCAACAGAAAGGTCTCTGACCAGGTTTTGAGGAGAGTGGAACCACCTGCTATTTGCTGGTGTTCCCAGGTTCTCCCAGATCCGGGGTGGTAGCATTTGTTAGGGTCCCAACTATGGCCAAATAGTTAAACCAAAACTAGGGTCAAAATGCTATGAAAGTGTAAAAATAGGTTTTAATACCAGCACATGAATTTGCCATATATATATATATATATATATATATATATATATATATATATATATATATATATATGTGTGTGTGTGTGTGTATATATATATAAATATATATATATATATATATATATTACCAGCAATACATTTTTGAGGAAAAATATCATCAACAATATATTTTTGAAAAAAAAATATTAGCAGCAATAAAAACCTTGTCAGCATTAAATAATCCATTGAGGTTGACTATTTACTTTGTTCGGACTATCATCTTCATCTTTGTTGCCATATTTATCACAACGTTTCGGCCTTTGTACGCTCCGGCCTTCTTCAGGTGGTTGGAATGACGAACTGAACCTTTCGAATATAATTTTATAGAGAGGATGAGAAACATTTTTCTAACTACAAGAATATTCTTTCATTTAGCCAACATGTAAAATATTTAATCATCCAGAAACTACGTAAATGCCTCAAAATTGAAGAAATATATAAAAGTTTGCCAGAGCCTTTGTGTGCACTTAATTAGTTCGTAACTTACGTCATAATTTCGGCCATTTTATTTTAGTCGGTAATCGTACGGGAACTGGCGTTCCAACGTGATACGGCCATAAGCCTTTACAGCATCAGCTAAATATTAAGTGCACCATTATCCTGGAAGTGTCTGTCTTTCAAATATAACTTTATAAAGAGGAAGTTTTGAAAAACAGAATAAAGGTGAAGGGGTCAATTCTTACCTACAGGAGTATGTTCTCATTTGAGCAACATGTAAAATAATTAATCGTCTGCTAGATTACGTAAATGCTTCAAACTTGAAGTGCCTTCATCAGTTCGGTCCTCTTATTTGAATTAGTGATCGTACGGGAACCGGTGTTCCAACGTGATGTGGCCGTATGCCTTCATTTTCTTGACCCAAAGATGAAAGCACAGACCAACCAATGGAGTTACTCCCCGTAATCCCAAACTTCAAGTCTTTTACCATCTGCTGGCAATGAAACGAGCAATATTCCTTGCTTGCACTAGTTCAGACCTTCACATCTAAAATCCGCCAGGCAATGTTACACAGGGTCGACTCTTCCTCGTTTTCTTCGTATTCCATTGGTAAGGAAGAAGTTGGACTTTTGGACTTTTGGGGGCTTACAGTACCAGGTGTTCCCAAGCGGTCCCCCATCTAAGTACTGACCTGGCTCTACGATGCTTAACTTCGGTAATCGAACGAGAAGCGGTGTTTTCAGCGTGATTTGACCGTAAGTCAAAAAAAAGTCCAACCCTTACCTCACAGTCGGTGGGGGGGTGTAAACGGTAGTGTCAGAGCTATGCCGTCCGGAACTTCGTTCCTGGTAGGGCCACCCAAGGCGGACAGGTCTGACACACACGCCGGCTAACAAGGGCTCTGGTGAAAAATCCAAGGAGCGTCTGCATCGGCAACCGGCGGCTTCTGGTCGTTCCTGTCTCTGCGTCTGTGGGAACCCCGCGGCAAGCAAGAACGTTAACCGAGTAGGTCTGGGTACCCTACTTCTGTAATTTATCCCAAGAATCTTCTTCTCACAACAGGAAGAAGCCGGCTCAATCCGCCCAGGGTGAATGCCGCATCACACACACACAGACACAAGGAAGAAGTTGCCCATCTTCTTCCCCAAAACTAAGATTTAAGGCCACATTGAAACACTAATTTCCGTATGACCACAGAGGTTAAGCAACATATAGCCTAGTCAGTACCGAGATGAGCAACCGCTTGGTGCAGTAGCCAGGGTGTATGGGTGGTGTAATGAATAATGGCTCGGAATTGTTAATCAGAGATCAACCCAATTTTAGTTGTGTGGATTTCATTATATTAACTTACACACAAACAACCTTGGAAAGGTATTAGTCGACCTCATCTCTCCCCGGCTATGGGTTAATTAGTAAGACTTGTATCACTAAAACTATTATTATCTATCCCACCAAAATATTTCGGCATTAAATAACCCATAGAGGTGTTGATATGCAGATAAACAAAATCTACCAATCAATCCAAAGGGATGAATCCACGTTTCATCTTGAGTAATTAGGCTAAAAATCTTTCTCATGATTTTCCTGACTCGCGTATCCTGTCACGTGATAACTTGGCGCCACTTGAGACCAGGCTAAGTAGGTGTCAGGCTAAATTGTACCAGGTTAACTAGGAGCTAGTCTAACTTGGTGCCAATCTAACTTGTGCCAGGCTAACTAGGTACCAATCTAACTTGTGCCATGTTAACTAGGTGCCAAACTAACTTAGCTTGTCCAATTTACGACCAGGCTAGCTATGTTTCAGGCTAACCTGTGCCAAGCAAATTTGAGCAGGTTAACTAGAAGTCAAGCTAACTTGTGCCATGATAACTTGATGCCAGACTAATCAGGTACCAGGCTAAATTGATGCTAGGCTAACTTCGTGCCAAGCTAAGTAAGTGCCAGGCTAACTTGATGCCAGGCTAACTTTGTGCCAGGCTAACTTGATGCCAGGCTAACTTGGTGCCAGGCTAACGAGATACCAGGCTAACTTATGCCAGGTTGGCTAGGTGCTAGGCTGACATGGGACCAGTCTAAATAGGTGCCAGGCTAACAAGGTGTTAGGCTAACTTTTTCCAAGCTAACGAGGTACCAGGCTAACTTGTGCCATGTTAACTAGGTGTCAGGCTAACTTGGGACCAGGCTAACTAGGTGCCAGGCTAACAAGGTGTTAGGATAACCTTTGCTAGATAAACTAGGTAACAGGCTAAGTTGTGCCAAATTAACTAGGTGCCAGGCTAACTTGGTGCCAAACTAACTTGGGACTTGGTTAACGCAAGGAAAGTTGGCTCCCTGTGCCGCGCCAAGAAATTTTTCTCCCCGGAATCGATCCTCCAGATCTACAAATCAACCATTCGCCCTTGCATGGAGTATTGCTGCTATATATGGTCTGGAGCCTCTTCTGTTTTTCCTCGGGGTTCTTGATAGGCTCCAGAGGCGGATATGCATTATAATTGGCCCTGATCTGGAATCTCGTCTACAGTCACTTTCTCACAGATGCGCCGTCGCCTTTCTCTGTCTGTTTTACAAATACTTTCATGGCAATTGCTCCGAAAAGCTGCATTCGCTGGTTCCCAGACTTCATGAGTTCAAGCGCCCTACGAGGCTGGCATCCCGCTCTCACCCCTTCAGTGTCGAAACTCCTAAATGTAGCGTCTCTTCTACTCCAATAGCTTCATGTCTCGCACCTCTCGCCTGTGGAACTCCCTTCCCTATTCCAGTTTCCCTGAGAGCTATAATCTCCAGCTATTCAAATGTAATGTCAATCGACATCTCCAGTTGCCTTGATCTATCCACTACCCTTCTCCTCATTCTTTGTTCTATCACTCCTATCTGATCTTGCTCCAAATTTTCTGTAACCCCTTGCGTCCTTGTGGCTTCTCGCCTTGCTCGGGGTGAAACGCTTAAAAAAAACAAAAAAAAAACTAGGTGCCAGGCTAACAAGGTGCTAGGATAACCTTTGCCAGGCTAACTAGATACTAGGTTAACTTGAGCCAGGTAAACTATTATAGGTAACAAGCTATATTTTAAATAAAGGACAGCGGTGTCATTTTGATAATAACGTTTCAGCAGGGATTGATATTTAGGACCTAATGCAAAGTTAAGGTGGCGAATGCTGGTTATTTTAGGCACGGGGCCTCTCCTGAGTTCGTAGATTTGGCTGCCGGTTTTTCTAAATGAGGATTGAGAGAGACGAAGCTAAGAATGGTCTCGAAGAAACGTTTTAGGCGCACAATATCAGGTGGGTAAATAATGAGAAAAGGGGGCTTGGAAAATTTGATAATCACGGGACAGATTGAGAGCAAGATGAACGAAGGAAAACAACGAATGACATTAATGAGCGAGATTGAGTAAATGGATGACGGAACAAGGTCTGGAAGAAATAACAAATTAAAAGAATTTATTAAGAGCTACAAAGGACAGGAAATTGTGGAGAGCCATCATTGCCTAAGTTCATATCTATTTATATATCTATCTATCACAGTCTGTTCATACACACACATAGATATATTCATTATCTATCTCAGTCCGTTCATTATCTATCAATCTATTCATTATCTGATTCTGTTCATATTGTCTATATATATCTATCAAACAGTCTGTTCATATCTATCTATCTATCTATCTATCTATCTATCTATCTATCTATCAGACAGTCTGTTCATATCTATCCCATTGTGTTTATATCTATCTACCTGTGTATCACAGTCTCTGATTCTGTTCATTATCTATCTATCTATCTATCTATCTATCTATCTATCTATATATCTATCTTATCAAGTCTGTTCACATCTATCTATCTATCTATCTATCTATCTATCTATCTATCTATCTATCAGACACTCTGTTCATATCTATCTCATTGTGTTTATATCTATCTACATGTGTATCACAGTCTCTGATTCTGTTCATTATCTATCTATCTATCTATCTATCTATCTATCTATCAAATAGTTTGTTCATTATCTATCTATCTATCTATCTATCTGAATCATTCTATATCAACCTACCCTTACGTTTTCTTCATCTGTTAAAATATTTTCTCGTCTCTTTAGAATCAATATTTGGAGAAAAATCGATCTCAGGTGGGTCTTTCTATTTGAATGATTAATCTATGACAGTCACATCGATCGCCGGATGCCTTTGTTTAGACGCGCATACATTTTCCCAAATCCGTAAGATAAGGAATTCACATCGATAAAGAAAGGCCCTATTAAGTATCTTGTTTATTTCTATTGATTAAACTTTATTTTTAAATGCAAATTCCGCTCTTATTAAATGAAAATGCTAACAAATAATCTGTTCCGTATTTTGTGATATGGATTTACATTTCGTGACGTAAATCAAATAACTCGTGTATACGACCGTCGGTAAATATGCTTACAAAATGTTCGGCTACTGATAGCTCTCCAGAAAGTAGCTGACGCCATCTGCCATGCGTTTTTCTTTACAAGAGTCAGATCTAACCGAAAATGGGGCATTGCTATCATAACTAGTCTGGAGTTGCACAATTCTATCTTTCCAGACTTGAAATCAAAAAGCGAACGTTTCTTGGGTCGAATCATCAACAGTGATAAAAAGTCGGTTCTCAATAATCATAACTAACGAAAACGACAATGATTAGTACCAATTATCAAAGGAGAATCAATCCCTAAACCTTGTCAGTCCAGTTCAGTTATGTGCCATGCTTGATACAAGCTTAGGCGAACATGTATCTTTCGACGAGACAGATTTCTTTCCCGCGGTAGGTTGCTATTTTTTTCTATGGTAGACCAGTTGACATCCAAGGCTATAAAACCCGGTTTGTCATGCTATTTACCCATAGTTGAGGGGAAAAGAAGAGGATTCCTACCTTTCCCAAAGGTAGTAGCAAATAAGGGAATATCAGTTCAGTTATGTGCCATGCTTGATACACGCTTAGGCGATCATGTATCTTTCGATACATGACTGACGAGTCAGATTTTTTTCCCGCTGTGGGTTGCCATTTCTTTCTGCTATAGACCCGTTGCCATCCAAGGCTATAGAAACTGGTCCGTCCTGCTATTTACCCATAGTTGGTGGGAGGAGGAGAAGAGGATTCATACGTTTCCCAAGGGTATTAGCACGTAAGTGAATGTAATGGATTTGACTGGAATTCGAACTCGGGTCTCCGATTCCTCAATCCGAGACGCTATCCATTACTCCACCGTGTTGTTAAAACTGTGGCGGCCAATAATGAATCCTGATAGACCTAATTCTCTCAGAATCGCTTTACTGTATTTCTTTATCGTGCATGATACAAGCTTAGGCGATCATGTATCTTTCGATGCAGATACACTTAGAGAAAGTGAGAGCAAGAATAAACGGGCGTTTGAGGAAAGGAAAGGATATAAAAAAAGGACTGGGATCAGGGTCAGGGCATCAGAAGATGTCGATTGACATTATATTTGAATATTTGATGATCATAGCTATCAAGGAAGCAAGTAGGAGGTAAAGGAGTTCCACTGGCGAGAAGTGCGATATAAGAAGCTGTTGGAGCAGAAGAGGCGGTTGTTTTTGTTTAAAAAATTGAAAACGTGGGACCAAGATCCATCGCCAGAAATTAGTCAGTGCCATGCGGGATACACGATTAGGCGATCATGTATCTTTCGATACATGACTAACGAGGCAGATTTTTTTTTCCCACAGTATGTTGCCATTTCTGTCTGCTATAGACCAGTTGCCATCCAAGGCTATAGAACTCGTTCTGTCCTGCTATTTACCCATAGTTGGTGGCGAGAGAGTGGGAGAAGAAGAGGATTCATAATTTTCCCAAAGGTATTAGCACGTAAGTGGATATCAGTTTAGTTATGTGCCATGCGTGATAAACGCTTAGGCGATATTGTATAACTTACGTGCTAATACCCTAGGCATCTAAATGACTGTAATGGATTCGACTGGAATTTGAACTCGGCTCTCCGATTCCTCAATCCGAGCCGCTAGACATTACTCCACCTATAACTAAAAAAAGGTTACTCCCTGTGTTAGTGCGTCGTCTATCATGAAATGCTAAACAAAAACGAACACGTTAATACAAAGAATTATTAGGCGATATCGCAAACAAACTTTGTTTAAAAGCCACAATGGACAGGAAGCTGTAGAGAGCCATACCCTACTTTTAAGATTCACAAGGATAGTGATTCTGCAGAGATTGAGGTCCTTGCGCGTCCATGAATAATGGGGTCTTCGTTGTTGGTGAAATCACAAATGTTGAGATCTTAGCAGCTAGAGGTTTTGTGGGTGTAGAAGAAAGCGCGGGTGGCGATGTCGCAGATGGTATGATCCTCGCAATGATTAATGTCGCGGATATTGAGGGACTTGAGGTTATCAGGTTTGGAGATTCACACGGTTAACGATGTTGCAAATTGGGAATACCGCGGATACTGAAGGCCTCCAGAGCTAGCCATGTTGCAAATATTCAGATCCCGCTGATATTGTGGTGCTTGGGGATTAATGGCTGTGTGGATGTGAAAACCTCCATAGTTAGTGATGTTGAAAATGTTCAGGAACCAGGGTTGGGAATTCCGCATATATTGAGGTGATTCTGGTTAGTGACTACGTAGATATAGATCAGGGTTATTCCGCGGATATTGAGGTGCTTGTGGTAGAGTGACTACGTAGATATAAACCCTCCACGGTTAGTGATGTCGCAAATGCTTACATCCCGCAGTTGAAGATTCCGCGGATATTGAGGTGCTTGTGGTGGATTGACTACGTAAATATAAACCCTGCACGGTCAGTGATGTCGCAAATGCTTAGATCACGCGGTTGAAGATTCCGCGGATATTGAGGTACGTGTTGTAGAGTGACTACGTAGATATAAACCCTCCATGGTTAGTGATGTCGCAAATGCTTAGATCCCGCGGTTGAAGATTCCGTGGATACTGAGGGGCTTGTGGTAGAGTGACTACGTAGATATAAACCCTCCACGCTTAGTGATGTCGCAAATGCTGAGATCCCGGGGCTGAAGATTCCGCGGATATTGAGGTGCGTGTGGTAGTGTGACTACGTAGATATAAACCCTCCACGCTTAGTGATGTCGCAAATGCTTAAATTCCGAGGTTGAAAATTCCGTGGATATTGAGGTGCTTGTGGTAGAGTGACTACGTAGATATAAACCCTCCACGGTTAGTGATGTCGCAAATGATTAGATCCCGGGGTTGAATATTCCGCGGATATTGAGATGCGTGTGGTAGAGTGACTACGTAGATATAAATCCTCCAAGGTTAATGATGTCGCAAAAGCTTAGATCCCGGGGTTAAAGATTCCGAAGATATTGAGGTGCTTGTGGTAGAGTGACTACGTAGATGTAAACCCTCCACGGTTAGTGATGTCGCAAATGCGTAGATCACGCGGTTGACGATTCCGCGGATACTGAGGTGCTTGAGGTAGAGTGACTACGTAGATATAAACCTGCCCCGGTTAATAATGTCGCAAATGCTTAGATCCCGGGGCTGAAGATTCCGCGGATATTGAGGTGCGTGTGGTAGAATGACTACGTAGATATAAACCCTCCACGGTTAGTGATGTCGCAAATGCTTAAATTCCGAGGTTGGAAATTCCGTGGATATTGAGGTGCTTGTGGTAGAGTGACTACGTAGATATAAACCCTCCACGGATAATGATGTCGCAAATGCTTAGATCCCGGTGTTGAATATTCCGCGGATATTGAGATGCGTGTGGTAGAGTGACTACGTAGATGTAAACCCTCCACGGTTAGTGATGTCGCAAATGCGTAGATCACGCGGTTGAGGATTCCGCGGATACTGAGGTGCTCGTGGTAGAGTGACTACGTAGATATAAACCCTCCACGGTTAATAATGTCGCAAATGCTTAGATCCCGGGGCTGAAGATTCCGCGGATATTGAGGTGCGTGTGGTAGAGTGACTACGTAGATATAAACACTCCACGGTTAGTGATGTCGCAAATGCTTAAATTCCGAGTTTGAAAATTCCGTGGATATTCAGGTGCTTGTCGTGGAGTGACTACGTAGATATAAACCCTCCACGGTTAATGATGTCGCAAATGCTTAGATCCCGCGGTTGAGGATTCGCGGACACTGAGGTGCTTGTGGTAGAGTGACTACGTAGATATAAACCCTCCACGGTTGGTGATGTCGCAAAAGCTTAGATCCCGCGGTTGAAGATTCCGCGGATATTCAGGTGCTTGTCGTGGAGTGACTACGTAGATATAAACCCTCCACGGTTAGTGATGTCGCAAATGCGAAGATCCCGTGGTTCAGGATTCCGCGGATATTGAGGTGCTTGTGGTAGAGAGACTTCGTAGATATAAACCCTCCACGCTTAGTGATGTCGCAAATGCTTAGATCCCGCTGTTGAAGATTCCGCGGATATTGAGGTGCGTGTGGTAGAGTGACTACGTAGATATAAACACTCCACGGTTAGTGATGTCGCAAATGCTGAGATCACGCGGTTGAAGATTCCGCGGATATTGAGGTGCTTGTGGTAGAGTGACTACGTAGATATAAACCCTCCACGGTTAATGATGTCGCAAATGCTTAGATACCGCGGTTGAAGATTCCGCGGATATTGAGGTGCTTGTGGTAGTGTGACTACGTAGATATAAACCCTCCACGGTTAGTGATGTCGCAAATGCTTAGATCCCGCGGTTGAAGATTCCGCGTATATTGTGGTGCTTGTGGTAGAGAGACTACGTAGATATAAACCCTCCACGCTTAGTGATGTCGCAAATGCCTAGGTCCCGCTGTTGAAGATTCCGTGGATATTGAGGTGCTTGTGGTAGAGTGACTACGTAGATATAAACTCTCCACGGTTAGTGATGTCGCAAATGCTTAGATCCCGCGGTTGAAGATTCCGCGGATATTCAGGTGCTTGTCGTGGAGTGACTACGTAGATATAAACCCTCCACGGTTAGTGATGTCGCAAATGCTGAGATCCCGGGGCTGAAGATTCCGCGGATATTGAGGTGCGTGTGGTAGTGTGACTACTTAGATATAAACCCTCCACGGTTAGTGATGTCGCAAATGCTTAAATTCCGAGGTTGAAAATTCCGTGGATATTGAGGTGCTTGTGGTAGAGTGACTACGTAGATATAAACCCTCCACGCTTAGTGATGTCGCAAATGCCTAGGTCCCGCTGTTGAAGATTCCGTGGATATTGAGGTGCTTGTGGTAGAGTGACTACGTAGATATAAACCCTCCACGGTTAATGATGTCGCAAATGCTTAGATCCCGCGGTTGAAGTTTCCGCGGATATTGAGGTGCTTTTGGTAGAGTGACTACTTAGATATAAACCCTCCACGGCTAATGATGTCTCAAATGCTTAGATCGCGTTGTTGAATTTTCTACGGATATTGAGGCGCGTGTGGTAGAGTGACTACGTAGATATAAACCCTCCACGGTTAATGATGTCGCAAATGCGTAGTTCCCGGGGTTGAATATTCCGTGGATATTGAGGTGCTTGTGGTAGAGTGACTACGTCGATATAAACCCCCCATGGTTAGTGATGTCGCAAATGCTTAGATCCCGCGGTTGAAGATTCCGAGTATATTGTGGTGCTTGTGGTAGAGAGACTACGTAGATATAAACCCTCCAGGCTTAGTGATGTCGCAAAAGCTTAGATCCCGCTGTTGAAGATTCCGTGGCTATTGAGTTGCTTGTGGTAGAGTGACTACGTAGATATAAACCCACCACGGTTAGTGATGTCGCAAACGCTTAGATCCCGCGGTTGAAGATTCGGCGTATATTGAGGTGCTTGTGGTAGAGTGACTACTTTGATATCAACCCTCCACGGTTAATGATGTCGCAAATGCTTAGATCCCGCGGTTGAAGTTTCCGCGGATATTGAGGTGCGTGTGGTAGAGTGACTACGTAGATATAAACCCTCCACCGTTTGTGATGTCGTAAATGCTTAGATCCCGCGGTTGAAGATTCCGCGGATAGTGAGGTGCTTGTGGTAGAGTGACTACGTAGATATAAACCCTCCACGGTTAGTGATGTCGCAGATTCTTTGATCTCGGGGCTGAAGATTCCGTGGATATTGAGGTGCTTGTGGTAGAGTGACTACGTAGATATAAACCCTCCACGGTTAGTGAGGTCGCAAATGCTTAGATCCTGCGGTTGAAGTTTCCGCGGATATTGAGGTGCGTTTGGTAGAGTGACTACGTAGATATAAACCCTCCACGGTTAGTGATGTCGCAAATGCTAAGATCCCGCGGTTGAAGATTCCGCGGATATTGCGGTTCTTGTGGTAGAGTGACTACGTAGATATAAACCCTCCACGGTTAGTGATGTCGCAAATGCTTTGATCCCGCGATTGAGGATTCCGCGAATATTTGGGTGCTTATGGTAGAGTGACTACGTAGATATAAACCCCCCACGGTTAGTGATGTCGCAAATGCTTAGATTTCGCGGTTGAAGATTCCGCGGATATTGAGGTGCTTGTGGTAGAATGACTACGTAACTAATTAACCTAGAGTTCTCAATACGCTAAGTAGAGCGATAAACTAGAATAAACGCAAAGGAACCAGAGAAAACTTCTTAGGTTTCACCTAAACGGACCTTCAGCGTAAATCTGGTTAAAAAGGAAAATACGGAACAGTATTTATTTATTGATAAAACCAAATACAACTATAACCACGTGACAAAATAAATAAATAAATAATTCAATGTATTTATTTAGTTAGTTTTATATATATATATATATATATATATATATATATATATATATATATATATATATATATATATATATATATATATATATATATATATATATATATATATATATATATATGTAAGCAAATATATGGATATTAATCCGACAGTATGAAAGAAAATACTGAAAAAAAAAACAAAATTTGAATATGCATTATTAATGTTAAAATAAAGTCGACGTCGGACGTTTCGGTCTATTTAAGACCATCTTCATGGACATTTTCATTTAAACATAATTAACATTATAACTTATAACAATTTAACACAAAAGACGATGGACATAAGAGCCCAACTAATTCAGACAGATAACTGAAATTTTATACAGATCAGCGTTCTGTTTAAATATGATCACGTAGTCGTCACGTGGGCGATGTTGTTAAGACGTATTCGAAGATGATTTCCAAAAATTAAAAAATATCAAAAAGTCGAATGAAAAACTTTCATAAACAATTAAAGAAAGCTCTTCCGTTGATGTCGAAATACGCAGTGATCAATGGTTCTTATATCTTCAACAAGCTTGAAAGTCTTTCCCGTTACAATGCAAATCCAAAAGTGATTTTAAAAACGATGGAACAGTTCTAAAAAACAGTTCGAGAAAAATTCCATTCTTTACTTGATCAATAGATTCCCTCGTCCAAGCTTGAAATCTTCCACGTTATAAAGTAAATTCAGGTTTGTATATTTTCAGTAGACAGTATGTAAGCAAATATATGGATATAAATCCGACAGTATGAAAGAAAAATACTGAAAAAAACAAAATTCTGAATATGCATTATTAATGTTAAAATATATATATATAATACTCACTCACTCCCTAAGAACCAGATGAGACACACACACTTAACAGAGACATATCTCCTTTCCAGGAACCAATAAAACTGTCAAACTGACCAAGGGAATTCAGAGCAGCATGAATCCATCCAGCTCTTATCTTAAATAACAACTTAAAAGAGACTGTTTGACCAACACAAGGACTGACCAAAATTCATGTTAAAAAAACAAACAAAAATAAATGAAAACTACAGACAAAAGTTCCTTTTTTTCATCAAGACATTCATTTCTGTAGTTCACTGCTACCAGCAAGCAGAAAATTATTTTTCTCCTGATGATGGCCATGTTGGCCGAAACTACTCGAGGAATCTAAATGAAATAATAAAAACGAAGGAATATTTATATACAACCCAGTGTGTCTGAAGATTTTAATTTCTTAATATTTTTTTTTGTTCAATATATATATATATATATATATATATATATATATATATATATCATTGTCATCTTTATCCCTTATCAAAAAATTCAATTACTTAATTTAATTTAATTTGATATATATGAAATTCTGCTGAAATGTTATCCTCAAATTCACTTCTCAAAATCTCCCCAAATATCATATATCATATATATCGAGGATTTTTCGGCCTGATTAGATTTGTTTCGTTTGGGGAGATAATAATGGTTTATACAAGTATTACTAATTAACCCATAGCTGGGGGAAGTGGTGGATTCATACCTGTCCCAAGAATATTTCCGAGTAAGTGAATATAATGAAACGAACTGGAATTGAAATTCGGGTTTCCGATTAACAATTCAGTGCTATTATCCATACAACCAACCGCACATCCACGCTTGCAGTACCTGGTATCCACAAGCGGTTACCCATCTAGGTACTGACCAGGCTCGACGTTGCTTAACTTCGGAGATTGCACGGGAACCGGTGTTTCAACCTGATGCGGGCGTAAGTCTAAACACGTATGGAAAGGCAGGAGAGCCGCATACTGTAGATCAGTATCTTGCAAATTAGTATCACGGACTAATACAGTTGTATAAACTTAAATCCTCATTGGGCACGCACACTTGTTTAATTTTGTTAGGCTACGTGAACGTAATAAAAAGCATGTAATATTAACTAAAGGTCTTAATATCCTGACCTTCTACCAAGTTAAATTATAATCAGTATAGTATTCGTCCTATATGAGCAGAAGTGTACATTAGTAGACATAGATCGCTGCATTTCAAATTAGACAGATTTTCGTGCTTAGAAGGCTGGCGCAACACTATCTTTCAACCTAGCTTCTCGATTTTTTAACCCTTACTAAATACCTATCGTCAGCACTAGCTCGCATCCGAGCATTGGGATGGTTATCCTCTCTTCCTATTACTCCACCCATCGCCGGAAGGTTCAGCCTATACCTGAAGAGCCGTCAGCAGGAGTTACAGAAGAGTGTGGGTGGTGGACGCCGTTGAGCAAGTCGGGCCCTCATAACAGCACGTGTTAGATCCTCTTCATGTCGACGGTTGAACTCGAAAGTCTCGCATCAATGGATCCCTCCACCCATCGATAGTCCTAAGCCGATTCGCAACAACGGTTTCCCAGGTGTCATGGTTGATGTTAGCGTTTGTCAGGGCCGCAAGAATTCTGATCAACTGGTCCTTGAAACGTCGATTTGGACCTCCGTCTAGCTTCTTGCTAGCTCTCCAAACAGGATGATATAATGGAGTTGAATGGGATACATTTTGGATCATGTCGTCTGCCCAGCGGAGGTGACGTTGAAAGATGGTAGCCTTGATGCTGAAGAGAGACTCCAAGAAAGGACCTTGTTGTTTGTGATGCGTTCCTTCCAACTGATGCGTTCCGGATCGCATCTGGCTCCACACGGAACTACATCAAATGGTATTAACGAAAAGAACGATTTCTTTTGCCAATTCGTTTTCATTTCTAGAGAAGGACAGATGTGGTAGTTTGGGTTCTAAGAGACAGCGGGAGGAATGATGTCACAGGAACGCATATCGCTCGTTCGCTAATTAGCGTCCCTCCGCGTGAGGTCTTAGCCGGTCTCTTGAACCTGGGCGTGGGAAGCGTATCGTCGCTTCAGAATTCTTGCAGCCCTCTGTTGAATTCACTGTCAGAATACCACATCCGCAAGTCACTCCGGTCAATCAATGACGAATTATTCGTAAGATTCTTCGAAACTTCGGTCGCATGCATAGAAAAGGGTAACGGGGACCACAGCCCGGAAGACAGTGATTTTGGTTGTGAGGCGGCATGGGCCGCTTTAATTTTAACTATGCATATTAACAGAATTTGGTTATCAGATTATGTAAACTAATCAATATAATGACACATGGATCATTTAATACCGAATATACGAAGTTTGATCCAAATGTATCGGGACTGGTGCAGTGAAAAGAAAACTACAACACATACCAATTCAGAATTTAATCTCCTTCGAAGTAGTCCCCTTTTGAATCTACACACTTTATTCATCCTCGTTTATATTGATGAAAACCGTCTTGGAGATCCTTTTTTGGGGGACATCGATCAATTGCCTTGCTGGATTCTAGGACGTCTTGAAATATTCTCACTTTAGAGTGTCGTCTGATTTTTGGAAAGATGAAAATGTCGTAAGAAGAGAAATCTGGAGAATATGATGGCTGCATAAGCCATGGTCATTGATTGAATCTCTGTGGTGTGGTCGGACGACCGCACTCTACACACTTTCCTACTATACACTGCTATAAACGACAGAAATGCGTGAGATCGGTATAACATAGTGTGTATGCAGGATAGAGTTAAACGTAAATCTGTATCAAGCGGCTTCGCTCTGCATGATTAAGCTCCGTTGCTATAGCAACAGTCTCTATGCTAATCAAACCTCGTATATATTATATGACAAAAATCAGAATGAATTATTTAACAGGTAGATTGAGATCTGATTTCTACTAAATTCGAAAAGGTAGACACAGATGAGGTTACACAAGTTTTACAAAGGTAATGACCGGTTTACACTCGAGTAAAAAATCCAAGCATAGGTTCGGTTTACACTGGAGACTAAAAGATACGCATAGACTTGAGTCAGGAAGGCAGGCAAATGACCGGTTTACACTCAAGTAAAAAATCCAAGCATAGGTTCGGTTTACACTGGAGACTAAAAGATACGCATAGACTTGAGTCAGGAAGGCAGGCAAATGACCGGTTTACACTCGAATAAAAAATCCAAGCATAGGTTCGGTTTACACTGGAGTCAAAAAGGCAGATATAGTATTCTTTCACAGTTTATAGTCAGCGTGTCCGGCTTACACTTGAGTCAGAAAGGTAGATATAAGCCGGGTTTAACCTAGGGTCAAGAACTAATAAAAACCAAGTTTACACTAGGGTAAAAAAGAGAGAGACAGCTCCTGTTTACACACATCCAAAAATATATATGGCTTACACTAGGGTAAAAACAGCAGACATCGACTCGATTTACACTTGAAGCCGAAAGATTGACATTGGTCGTTTTTATACCCGAATCTGCAAGACTCCACACTAAAATTTGACATCGATCCAGATCACACCCGAGTCAAGAGTTATAACTGTCCAATTTACACGAAAGTGAAAAGGTAAATAAACGTCCAGTTTACTTTTGAGTCAAAAAGGTACACATATATTCGTTTTAACTGGAGTAAAAAAAGAAAAGGTAGACATAGATCAGGTTTACGTTGGAGTAAAAGATGGAGACATGTCCAGCTCACATTAACGTGAATAGATAGACAAAAATCCGAATTACGTTGGAGCAAAAGATAGAGATATATCCAGCTCACATTAAAATAAATAAGGCGACAAAGATCAGGTTTACGTTGGCATAAAAGATGGAGACATGTCCACCTAACATTAAAGAGAATAAGGAGACAAAGACCGGGTTTCGTTGGAGTAAAAAATGGAGACATGTCCAGCTCACATTAAAATGAATAGGGAGACAAAGACCGAGTTTCGTTGGAGTAAAAGATGGAGACATGTTAAGCTCACATTAAAATGAATAGCGAGACAAACATCCGGTTTACGATGGAGTAAAAGATGGAGACATGTCCAGCTCATATTAAAGTGAATAAGCAGATAATGATCCGGTTTACCTTGGAGTAAAAGATGCAGACATGTCCAGCTCACATTAACATGAATAGGGAAACAAAGATCCGGTTTAAGATATTATCATAAAAGTAGTCATTGCTTGTGTTTATAGCCGAGTATGTGTGTGTCCAACCGGATAAGTGATTCCATTTTGGTGGGATCTTACCATTCTGCGGTGGATTCACTTAGTGGATTTTAATAGCAACAAAATGTGCAAAAATGTCTTCATGCAAGATCGTGAGCGACAGAAATAGATGTTGGAGAAAAAATCAACATGAAAGGTTTGTTTTGGTTTGGTTTAAGGCATATCAACCTCAATGGGTTATTTAATGCCGACAAGATTTTTTATTGCTGGTAATATTTTTTCAAAAATGTATTGCTCCAGTTGAATTCATTACATTCACTTACATGCTAATACCCTTGGAAAAGGTATGAATCTTCTTCTTCTTCTTCTTCTTCTTCTTCTTCTTCTTCTTCTTCTTCTCCACCTCCCCCCAGCTATGGGTAAATAGCAGGACTGACCGGGTTCTATAGCCTTGGATAGCAACTGGTCTAGCACAGAAAGTAATGGCAACTTACAGCGGGAAAAAATCTGCCTCGTCAGTCATGTATGGAAAGATACATGATCGTTTAAGCGTGTATCACGCATGGCACATAACTGACTGACTGATTGCTGGTAAATTACTGGTAATATTTTTCCGTCAAAAATGTATTGCTGGTAATATTATTTCTTCAAAAATGTATTGCTGGTAATGATGTATCTCTGGTAATAATGTTTTCTTCGAAATAATTTATTGCTGATATTAAAACCTTTTTTTACCCTTTCATAGTGCATTGACCCCTGTTTGGGGGTTAACTATTTGCCCATAGATGGGACCCTAACAGGTGCTACCACCTTGGGTCAGGGCGGACATGGGTACACCAGCAATTAAGAGGTGGTTCCACGCTACTCAAAACTTTGCTGTCTGATGTAGTTTATCGTGTTACCCAGGAAGCGGATGTGGTTTATCGTCTTACCCAGGACGCTCAACATGAAAGATAATGCCAGCAATTTTATTAAAAGTCATAACCAAATTTAGTGTACTAACTGACTAACTAGATAAAAATGAATGAAATCAAATGAAGAAAGTAAAAGGTGTGTGTAAAGAACGAAAAAGAAAAACTAATGTTTGAAAAGACACCGGGAAATGGCGGCGTCGTTCGAGCGGGTTAAGATGCACAGAAATAAAAAAAGTCAACAACAAAGATTACGAACTGAACGCAAAATGTCCTTCGTGCATGGGAATGAAATCAATATTTAAAAAATGTAACTGTCCGATTTTTCTTGTCTCTTGGCTGTTCTATTGTCTCTGCCGTTGACACAGATGACATCAGTTTACACTTTGATGCCAGCGGCGAGCAATCGAGTGCTTTTTTTTTTAAAATTCGAATGCGTTCTTGCAGGTTTTAAAAACAAATACGACTAAATTTTATTTAATGACAAAGCTTTTCTATTTTTAATAAGATATGACTAAACTGTCCTCAATGAAAAAACAACTGAATCAATTAGCTTTTAAGATAGTTTTGTTTTCATCTTGAATTAGAATGAAATTATATAACAAAAATGGGTATGTCTGGCACAGTAATAAGAAAGTTACAAATCACGAGAGTGGGGTTCAAATCTCAACTTCGTCGATTTGTCAAGAGGGTGAATTTTTGTCGCTATTTGCCATGAGATATTTACTTCTTTATTTTTAGTATCTAGAGATTTATCTTCGCCTTTTTTTTCTTTTTTTCTATTTTTTTTTTCTTTCTTTCTTTCTTTCTTTCTTTCTTTCTTTCTTTCTTTCTTTCTTTCTTCATATTCCTCTGTTGTATAATATTTATATTCATATCTTTCTATACAGTGTTTTTTTTTCAGTCTTTGTTTATATATATTTATATATCTGTCGTTCTTTGCCCATATTCTCATCTTCGTGTCTATTTCAATCCGTTCATATCTATCTATCTATCTATCTATCTATCTATCTATCTATCTATTTGAACCTGTTCATATCTATCTATCTATCTATCTATCTATCTATCTATCTATCTGAACCTGTTCATATCTATCTATCTATCTATCTGCGTAGTTTTTTGTCCATATTATTTTTTTTATATATTTTACATCTGCGTCTTTTTTGTCCATATTCAACCAATCTATCTTTTTTCATCTGTTTCTTTCTTTCAACCAATCTTTTTTTTCATTTTTCTTTTCATTCTATCTTTCTTTTTTTCTTTCATCTCTTTCTCTCTCTCCATCTATCTATCTATCCATCTATATCTATCTATCTATCTATCTATTTCTGTCCGTTCATATCTATCTATATAGCAAGCTCTCTCAATCTGTTCATATCTATCTATCTATCTATCTATCTATCTATCTATCTATCTATCTATCTATCCAAAAAAATGTCCTCCGGAGCCCATTTGAATACTCATAGTGAAATCATGAGATTTTATAGCCTCGAATGAGGTCATTCTAAGACCACGTGATTGATGCGTTGACGTTTCTCAATGACAGAAGTAGTCGCCATCTTGCTGAGCCGTCTGACATGAATGACGTCACACTTGTCCCACTTCCTGAGAACGTTTACTATAGACGGCAGCAATACATCAAGATTTTTGCCTCCGTTTGTATATATATGTATTTTATGTGACCCGACCCATCGTTTGGATTTCTTAATAGCTATATCTCTCTATTCGCCTTTATTTATATGTATCTACCATTCTTACAGTTATATCTAACCAAGAGAATATAATATATATATATAATATATATATATATATATATGTGTGTGTGTGTGTGTGTATATATATATATATATATATATATATATATGTATATATATATATATATATATATATATATGTATATATACATATATATATATATATATATATATATATAAAGAAAAAGTTATTTGTTTGGATAAGTCTTGTTCTTATGTACATCGTCTTTGTCATGTTGTATTGATAATGTTATAATTTATGAATATGTCCTGAAGATGGTTTATTAGACCGAAACGTCAGACGTTGACATATTAACATTAAAACAGCATAATTGTATATAAGGATTTTTGTTTGTTTTTTTCCGTATATTTGTCTTCATACTGTCGGATCTATATCCATATATATATATTTACATTATTCGGACTATTGTACTCATCTTTGTCGCCATATTTATCACAACGTTTCGGCCGTTGTACACTCCGGCATTCTTCAGGTGTTTGGAATGTCGAACTGAACCTTTTATTTTCGCTCACTGGGGTAGACTGTTCTAGTTCCACGTGCCATGTTTTTAATGGATGTCAGTTATCAGTTATCTCCTGTTAATTTCCCTCTGAAAGTTCTCCACTGCCTTAACCGGGTATTGAACTCACATTCTTTGGATCCTGTCACTGGATCTAACCAACGCCTTTATCCACTGTGCCATGTGTCCTTGAACATTCTACCCCGGTGAGTGAAATAAAGGGTTCTGTTCGTCATTCCAACCACCTGAAGAAAGCCGGAGTGTACAAAGGCCGAAACGTTGTGATAAATATGGCTATAAAGATGAGGACAATAGTCCGAATAATGTAAATAATGTACATAATACCTCATTTCAGAAATATAGATATATATATATTTAATATAATATAATATAATATAATATATATATATATATATATATATATATATATATATATATATATATATATATATATATATAATATAAATGAATTTGAAGATTTTGGTTTCTGTTATGGAAACATGGCAATTCCTGTGTAGCGATGAAACCATATTTTTAAAATTATATATATATATATATATATATATATATATATATATATATATATATATATATATATATAGATTCAAAAACATGTAATAGAGAACTGAAAGGCAGAAATATAAAATATTTGAATGAAATGTTATTCTATAATATACTTTGATCATTATAATCATGAAATAATAATGTAAAATGAAATTTGAGCTCACGTTGGTATAGGAAGCCGAAGGGTGTACAACCTACTCATGCTCCACCAAAATATTATCATGTTGGGAATCATTGTTGCAGAATCTTTAGTGAAATGACGCTACTCAGTTATTTATATATATATATATATATATATATATATATATATATATATATATATATATATATGTATATAGATTCAAAACATGTAATAGAGAACTGAAAGGCAGAAATATAAAATATTTGAATGAAATGTTATTCTGTAATATACTTTGATCATTTTAATCATGAAATAATAATGCAAAATGAAATTTGAGCTCACTAGAAAAAAATTCACTGTTAATAACGCATTCTCGAATTGCCCCCTTTTTCTGTTGGTATAGTAAGCCGAAGGGTGCACACATCCTACGCATGACCCACCAAAATATCGCTTTTCTATTTCTGATGAGTATGTTTCATATCGAGTTTTGTATATTAACACGCATCCATGTGCCCGTATAGAGCTCTGGTTTGAGAGATGTAGGGTCAGCCGTCTTGCTAAGCGAAGGTGGCGTGTGCCGCATAATACATACAATAAAAATGCAATGCAAAACCTGACAGAAATAACCTGTCATTCATTTTTAATGAAACATGTATTAGGGAGAGTTTGTTGTCAAAAACACTAATATGTATGATGTTTTTTTTGTAAATATATTGTTATGACAAAAATGTGTAGACTTTAAGAAATCTTTATTGAACAGAGAATCCAACGTTCGCGTATAGTGTCCTTTTATAGTCCCAGTAAACAGAAATAGCTGTCCCAAAGAGAAGAGTAACAAAACAAGTGGAGACCACACTTGATTATTCATAACATGTATATCTACATTTAAATATTTACATTTTTATTACGTCCATATTTATATGTATGATTGTTTATTTATTCATATATATATTAGTGTATTTCAATTTGCTTGTGTGTACGTTTATGTTATTTATCTAATTGGTATTTTGTATGTATATATAAGTTTTTAAAGGAGAGATGTGTATTGTGATGTATGTATTTGCAATTATGTGAATCATGTGTCTGTATATATGTATATATATATATGATGTTCTTATGATACGTAAATATATATTACTTTTAAGATATATACATTGGGTTTAATGGAATTCATATATTCACATGTATATATATATGTGTGTGTTAAACGGTATACGTATACATACATACATACATATATATATATATATATATATATATATATATAAAGTATATAAATATAAAATATATACAAATTATATATATATATATATATATATATATATATATATATATAAACATACTGTGGCCTGACGATTGCATCTAGCATTAAACAGACTGTCACCTCTAAAGTGTTGATTTCAATGTTCACTTTTATATTTACACACGCTCTATCTCTGATATTGAGCACTTTACCCCCGATAAATATAAAACACCTTAAGACTATATTTCTTATATATATATATATATATATATATATATATATATATATATATATATATATGTTATGATGTTGATTTGGGGTTAGTAGAGAAAAACGACAAAAAACGCGTAACAATAAAAAAGGGTTTTAATAGGTTGGTAAAAGGTACAGAAATCGCCTGAGTAGTCAATAACTAGCTCAGCTAAGAACTTCTCTGTCTATCTGTCATCTGACATACCACTATTTAAAGTCTTTGTTCGCAGACAAGTTCATCTTCAAGACGGGTGGTAGGTTTCCGACACAACAATATATATACTCATATATATACTCATATATATAAACTGATATATACTCATATATATATATACTCACATATATATATGTGTATTCATATATATATATATATATATATACTCATATATATAGTCAATAAATATATATATACTCAGTAAATATATATATATAGTAAGTAAATTTAAATTTAAATATATATATATATATATATATATATATATATACATACATATGCATATATATCTCATTCAAAATTTGATAGTCATAAAAGAAATTATAACGTCGGTATAAAGTATGTTACAATATATGAACTGATCCCTCACTTTGTGACCACGGTAGTTTGTATATATTTATAGTCAAGCGAATGTAAATAAATCTAAAAGACATGCCTGTGTAGCTAATTAATATTTCATTGATTGATTGATTCGTTTTTTACGGCTTACCAACCCTTTGCAGGTTGTTTAAATCCAGAAAATATTTTCCTTATATAAACTGATCCCTCATTTTGTGGCCACGGTAGTTTCTATACATTTGTAAACCAGAGAATGTAAATAAATCTGAAAGACATGCCTGTGTAGCTAACCAGTATTTCATTGATTGATTGATCCGTTTTTTATGGATTATCAACCATTTGCAGGTTATTTAAAGCCAGAAAAAAATTAGATTGTAAGAATTTTATTTAATTTAATTTAGGTGGATTAAGATAATAATGATTCAGGGATACAACTCCTACGAATTAACCCATAGCTGCAGTGGGAGAAAAGGTAGATTCTTAAACTTCCCAAGAGTATTTGCGCGTTAGGGAATATGTCGATTGGAATTAGAACCCGACTCTCCTAATTCAAAATCTGATTTACTATCCATTGTTTACAGCACCTGGTATACGCAAGCGGTCACCGTTCTAGGTACTGACCATGGTCGACGTTGCTTAACTTATGTGATCGGATAAGAAGCGGTGTTACAACCTGATATGGCCGTAAGCCAATTATAATGTGGATATAAAGTAGGGGATCAATTCTAAATTACAATCAATATATAAACTGATCCCTCACTTTGTGGTCACGGTAGTTTCTATACATTTACCTTCTTGAGAATGTAAATAAATCTAAAAATCATGCCTGTGTAGCTAATCAATATTTGATTGATTCATTCATTTTTTACGGCTTATCAACCCTTTGCAGGTTATTTAAAGCCAGAAAATATTTTTAGATTGTAAGATTTTTTTCTTTCTTTTCTTTGATACCATAATGATTCACTGGTACAAGTGCTACTCATCAACTAATAGGTTGGGTGGGGAGAAGATGCTGACACATACCCTTAACAAGGGTATCCCCGCGCAAGTGAATATAACGAACCCACATTAAATTTGAACTCGCAGACACAATTTCTACCCTCAACAAACATTTCATTATATAATGACCCTAAAATAAGTAATGGTTTCGGGATTGAAGCATCATTACCACTACACACCAGCTATACCTCACGATAGTACAGCGTGAGAATGCAAATTCAATACAGATTCAGTTCTTTCTGTGTGTTCATATAATCCCTTGTATTTTTCCTTTAGTATTCCCACTATTAGTGAAGCCACCGGGTAGGACACCTTACTTATTAATCAACCCTCGCAAATTACAAGCAAGGCTGCAATCATTCGTATTTGAAGCGGATGCGATATACCAGCACTCTTTACGGTTGGAGAATGCCTGCTACTGAAATGATTTAATATTTTACTCATTTTCTTTTCATTAAGACAAGAGCTATTAAAGGTTCTCAGTTTTTGTGACGCTGTCGTGCGAGGAATTATGTGATTTTTATGGTACACGGGTCTTTTTCATATATTTTCCTGCATATATATATATATATATATATATATATATATATATGTGTGTGTGTGTGTGTGCGTGTGTGTGTGTGTGTGAGTATGTGTGTGTTGTGTGTGTACTCGCATGCGTTGGTAATATTATCTGCGTACGGTAGGCTTGCGTAGCAGTGTGAGACTGTAGAAGCACGCACAAAGTAAGATCCTGTCGCGTCACTTTGGCAGCGCCCGCAGTCAAAATTCCTTTTGGAAATGGCCGATCGATTGAGTTAACGTTTACCATGCGAGCATTGACTGAGATAATCAAATTAAACGTCGGACTAAATGAAATTACAACCCACCAAGTGTGCGTTCGTCAATTCTCTTTACACGGGCAGCAGATAAGAATTATTCGCCAAATTCGTCTTTTGACACCGGTTAATTGAATTCTACAAATTGAATTAGAAAAGAGAAAAGCGAATTTAACGAAAAAAAAAAAAAAAAAAGAAATTATGAAAATTTGCTACCTGCGTTTTCATTGTTCACGTTTATGTGTGCGTCTGTCTGTAAGTGTGTGTGTCTTAATGTTCATATGTTGTTCTTTTCGTTACTGTCTGCAGATTTTTTTTCTTTCGTTCAATGTATGTATATCTTTCTTTTTAGTCTTCTTTTTCTCCTGTATTGTTCAAACTCTCAGGCTGGAGTTTGTCAACAAGTGCGCGTTTTATGTGGTTCGAGAAAAGACAGGTGCACTGTCGATAAGAATGATGATAAGAAAGAAAGAAAGAAAGAAAGAAAGAAATAGAAGAGAAAGAAATGGAAAAGAAATGGAAAAGAAATGGAAAGAAAAAAAAAAAAAAGAAATGTAAAAAAAAAGAAATGAAAAAAGAAAGAAAGAAAAAAAAAGAAAGAAAGAAAGAAAAATGAAAGAAAGAAAGAAAAAAAAACAGAAAGAAAGAAAAAGAAGAAAGAAAAGAAAGAAAGAAAAAGAAAGAAAAAGAAAAAAAAAGGAAGAAAGAAAAGAAATGGAAAAAAAGAAAGAAATGTAAAGAGAAAGAAAGAAAGAAAATGAAAAGAAATAAAGAAATACAGAAAAAAAGAAAGAAGAAAGAAAGAAAGAAAGAAAGGGAAAAGAAAGAAAGAAATGGAAGATAAAGTAACAAACAAAGAAAGAATAAAGGAAATAAATGGAAGAGGAAAAAAGTCAAAAAGAAGAAAAAAAGAAGGAAAGAAATGTAAAAGAAAGAAAGAAATGGAAGAGAAAGAAAGAAAGAAGGAAAGAAAGAAATGTAAAAGAAAGAAAGGAAGGGAAGAGAAAGAAAGAAATGGAAGATAAAGAAAGAAAGAAATGTAAAAGAAAGAAAGAAATGAAACAGGAAGAAGAAAAAGAAAATGGAAGAAATAAAGAAAAGAAAGAAAAAAGAAAGAAAAAATAAAGAAAGAAAGAAATAAAAAAAGAAAAAAGAAAGTAAGAAATGAAAGAAAAGAAAAAGAAAGAAATAAAAGAAAGAAATGTAAAAAGAAATGAATGAAAGAAAAGAAATGTAAAAAAGAAAGAAAGAAAGGAAGAGAAAGAAAAAAAGAAAGAAAGAAAGAATAAAGAAAAAAAAAAGTAAGAAAGGAAGAGAAAGAAAAGAAAGAAAAAAGAAAGAAAGAAAAAAAAGATAAAAGAAAGAAAAGAAAAAATGTAAAAGAAAGAAAGAAAGAAAGAAAGAAAGGGAAGAGAAAGAAAGAAATGGAAGATAAAGAAAGAAAGAATGAATGAAAGAAAGAAATAAAGAAAGAAAGGGAAGAGAAGGAAACAAGTAAAGAAAGAATAAAGGAAATAAATGGAAGGGAAAGAAAGAAAAACAGAAGAAAAAAGAAAGAAATAGAAAAGAAAGAAAGAAATGTAAAAGAAAGAAAGAAATGGAAGAGAAAGAAAGAAATAAAGAAAGAATAAAGGAAATAAAAGGAAGAGAAATAAAGAAAAAAGAAGAAAAAAGAAAGAAAGAAATTGAAAAGAAAGAAAGAACTGGAAAAGAAAGAAAGGAATCAAAGAGAAAGAAAGAAAGAAAGAAAGAAAGAAAGAAAGAAAGAAAGGGAAAAGAAAGAAAGAAATGGATGATAAAGAAAGAAAGAAATTGAAAAGAAAGAAAGAACTGGAAAAGAAAGAAAGGAATCAAAGAGAAAGAAAGAATGATAAAGAAAGAAAAAAAAAGGAAAAGAAAGAAAGAAATGGATGATAAAGAAAGAAAGAAATGTAAAAGAAAGAATGAAAGGAATGTACGAGAAGGAAAGAAAGAAAGAAAGAAAGAAAGAAAGAAAGAAAGAAATGGAAGATAATGTTGAAATAAATAAATCATTTAATGCCGACATTTAAATATGTTGTACGCAATTTATTTTTTATTTTATTTTAGATGATAACGGTTTTAGTGATGCAAGTCTTACTAATTAACCCATAGCTGGGGGGGAAGAGTTCATACCTTTCCCTAGGTATTTGCGCAGAAGTAACTCTAACGAACCCAAATGAAATTGAAACTCGGCTCTCCGATTAGCAATTCTGAGCCATTATCCCTTACACACCCGCATATCCAAGCTTTCAGCAACTTGTATCTCCAAACGGTTACACAGCAGTGATCGTATGAGTGATACGGCTGTAAGCACATATATAAGGAAAGATGGTTTGGAGAATTTAACATTCACATGACATAATGAAGAAAACCAAAAGGAGGAGGAGTAGAAAATTTGGCAATTCTCAGTAGATAGGAATCAGACGAAGAGAGGTGATAAATACGCAAGCGTTACTGAGAAAAACAAAAGATAGGAAGCTGTGGAGTGTCGTGTTTTAGATAGAGAATAAGAAGGGGTTTTTAAATTATTTCACATCAAGTAAGGAAATCAAGCCAATGAAACTCTTACATATTTATAAATCAATCTTTCGTCTTTGCTTTGAATATTGCTGCCACGTTTGGTCGAGTGCTTTTGCTATGTATTTAGAGAATCTTCATAAAATCCAAAGAATCTACAATATTATTGGTCTTTGACGTGGTATCTCGGCTGCAGTCACTTTCGCACCGTCGTAATATAGTTTCCCCCTGTGCCATTTCTGTAAATACTTTCAAGGTAATTGTTCTGACGAACTTATATCAATGGTACCTAGATTTAAGAATTTAAGCGCAGTACTAGGCTGGCGGTTAGGTTTCATCATTTTACAGTTGGAAAGGGCTAGATGTGACCGTAAATTATATGCTAAAAATTTCTTCGCTCGCACTTACCGCTTGGGGAAATCTCTGATTGGTTCTTGCTTAACAAATAAATTTGATCTTCAAAAATTTAAACGCAATCGCAATAGTTATTTTGACTTCTTAATTCTTGTTCTTTTATTGTTCTCTCTCATGAATAGTAGTTTTTTTCTCTGTAACCACTTATATATATATTTTTTAATATATTTATATTATATATTTATATTAATATATATTATATTTTTAACCACTTATATATATATTTTTTAATATACATACTTTTCTCTTGTTGGAACCACTACAACATATTTTTTTTATATATATATATATATATATATATATATATATATATATATATATATATATATATATATATGAACAGAAGAGATATGAATAGAATACTATAGATAGATCAGTCAGTTATGTGCCAAGCGTGATACACGCTTAGGCGATCATGTATCTTTCGATACATGACTGATGAGGCAGATTTTTTTCTCGCAGTAGATTGTCCTTTCTTTCTGCCATCCAAGGTTCTAGAACCAGGTCTGTCTTTCTATTTACTCTTAAGAAACGTGAATGTAATGGATTCGACTAGAATTCGAACACGGCTCTCCGATTCCCAAATCCGAGCCGCTATCCATTACTCCACCGTGTCTCCTCCGCAGAATAATATAGATAGATATGAACAGAATAAAATAGATAGATAGATAGACAAACAGATAGATAGATAGGAACAGAATAAGATAGATAGATAGATAGATAGATAGATAGATAGATAGATAGATAGATAGATAGATAATGTTTAACTAGGAAAGGTTACTGAACAGAATAATCAAATGACGGTTTGTAATGAAAGGTAATACAAGAACAACACATATAAGATTCGCCAGCGGTGCGTAGAAGTAGTCAATTCAAAATGAAATGAATTCCACAATGAATTTCCAGCTGAAGACCAACATACAGTATTTACTACTGTATTTATGTGAATGGGGACATACCTGTTATCGTCCGTAGGTATGCTACAACAGACAGACAGACGGATAGATAGATAGATAGATAGATAGATAGATAGATAGATAGATAGATGTGAATAGCCTAAGATAGATAGATAGATAGATAGATAGATAAAGAGAGAAAGATATGAACAGCTCGAGAGAGATAGATAGATAGATAGATAGATAGATAGATAGATAGATAATGAATATATTGAGATAGATAGGTAGATAGATAGATATGAAGTCACTTGTATTAAGATATATATATATATATATATATATATATGGGGAGAGAGACAGAGACAGATTGATCGAAAAGGACATAAAACGCTCAGAATCAAGAGAAAAATTGAAAAACTGATAAAAAATCAGCGAAAAGGAAAAAGAAGGAGGAAATGGCGAGACGGAGAAAGGCAATGGCGAACAAATGAATCTCCAAAATGAAATGATGAGAGACCGGAAGTGTTTTAATGATAGAATTAGTGAGACGGTACCAACTATAGATTGAAGATCCTATACTTTGTTATGGTTACGCCTGGCTGCATCGGTTAAGAGTCATGGCTTGTGTCTACTAATCGCTTGCAATTGGATGTGGTTTCAATTTAGATGTAGGAATGAATAGAGTCACTGGATGAAAAGGGAAAAAAGAAAAAATGAAAGAAAATATTTAAGGATCGGATTAAAAGATTATCAGAAAGATAAGAAAAATAAGGGAAAGGAAGGAAAGAAGAAAAAAATAAATGAATGAATGAAGGAAAGAGGGGGAGAGAGAATTGAATAAATAATAAAGAAAAACAGGGGAACAACACATTGGTGAGACTGAAATAGTTAGAAGAGAGAAAGAAAGAAAGTAGAAAGAAAGAAAGTAGAAAGAAAGAAAGAAAGAAAGAAAGAAAGAAAGAAAAATACAAAATAAAAAGAAAGAAAATAGAAAATTGAATGAAATAAAGGAAAATAAAAAGAAAGACAAACATAAGAAAGAAAGAAAGAAAGAAAGAAAGAAAGAAAGAAAAGTGAAATCGAATAATGTCAGAGGAAGGGTACACGAAAGAAAGAAAGAAAGAAAGAAAGAAAGAAAGAAAGAAAGAAAGAAAGATTGAGAAAATTAAGGACAAAGAAAAAAAGAAAGAAAGAAAGAAAGAAAAGTTCCAAAATAGAATGAATGAATGAAAGGAAGGAAGAAAGTATGAAAGAATGAAAGAAAGAAGGAAAAGGGATGAATGAAAAAAGAAGGAAAGACAAAATACTAATTGGCGAATTTGAAAATGTTAGCGAAAGGGTATAATATAGAAAGAAAGAAAGCAAGAAAGGAGCAAGAAAAAAAGGAAGAAAGAAAGAAAGAAAGGAAAAAGAAAGAAAGAAAGAAAGAAAGAAAAAGGGATGAATGAAAAAAGAAACAAGAAAAGACAAAATAGTAATCGGCGAAATCGAAAAAATTTTTGCAAAACTTTAGAAAAAAGAAAGAAACAAGCAAACAAGGTAAGAAAGAAAGAAAGAAAAATCTAGAAGCGTAGCCGTTCAACACGATTTCATAATATGATTTGTCTACGTCAAATATTCGGCCAGCGATGCAATAACCTCTGAGGCTGTGCAGAAAGCCAGCATACTAAAACCTGTCAAAAACTTCGAGATATCTAAAGCCACAGCCAGAGCCACGCCATTCTTATTTAAATTTTGATAATTACATTTAGAAATAACTGTTAGCATATTGGCCTTAGCCGTATTGTTTATTTGAAAGGAGGCCGTGTGAAGTGGGATGCTTAACCAATTCATATTGATTAGAGACTGTAGAATTACTTACAGTATTCGAACTTCCTTGTCATAATTACGACGTTTCAGTCGTTGTATGTTCCGGCCTTCTTCAGGTGGTTAGAATTTGGAACCGAACCCTTTATTCCGTTCCCCGGCGAGGATTGTTCTAGTTCCACATGCCATACCCCTTCTGAATGTCTCAGTTATTTTCCTTTAACTCGACTCTTCATGTTTTTTGGTTCACCACTGCTGTAGCCTGGTATTGAACTAAACAATTCTTTGCGTCTGTCACTGGATCTAACCAACACATTTAGCCACAGCGTACAACAGCCGAAACGTTGTGAATATGGCAATAAAGATGAGGTTAACAGTCCGAATAATGTAAAGAATGTAAGTAATCATATAATCGCTCATCTTAGAGATATAGACAGATAGAGACTGCTAAAAAGGTGTTTTGAGGCGTGAGAAGGTTCGTCAGAGTTCTTAAGGACAGGAACTACAGAAGAAAATTTCCAGCAAAATGGTAAGCAAACTACAGCAAGGCGTTTGTTATAGAGTTGAGCCGGGCTATTTGTCTACGCCTCGTGGCACTCCTAAAGAGGCTCCTGTTTTTGAATGTCAATTGGGATTCAATCTCTGATCGGACCTCAGCTGGCGTGTCCGTTAAGTTCATCACTATCAATTCACCGTGAGAAAAGTTCACTGAATAGAAAATTCACGATGAAAAAATATTCATAGAATAGATAATTCAAGATGAGAAAAGTTCACCGAATAGAAAATTCACCGTGAGAAAAGTTCATCGAATAGAGAATTCACGATGAGAAAAGTTCACTGAATAGAAAATTCACGATGAGAAAAGTTCATAGAATAGATAATTCAAGATGAGAAAAGTTCACCGAATAGAAAATTCACCATGAGAAAAGTTCACCGAATAGAAAATTCACCGTGAGAAAAGTTCATCGAATAGAGAATTCACGATGAGAAAAGTTCACTGAATAGAAAATTCACGATGAGAAAAGTTTATAGAATAGATAATTTAAGATGAGAAAAGTTCACCGAATAGAAAATTCACCGTGAGAAAAGTTCACCGAATAGAAAATTCACCGTGAGAAAAGTTCACTGAATAGAAAATTCACGATGAGAAAAGTTTATAGAATAGATAATTCAAGATGAGAAAAGTTCACCGAATAGAGAATTCACCGTGAGAAAAGTTCACCGAATAGAAAATTCACCGTGAGAAAAGTTCACTGAATAGAAAATTCACGATGAGAAAAGTTTATAGAATAGATAATTCAAGATGAGAAAAGTTCACCGAATAGAGAATTCACCGTGAGAAAAGTTCACCGAATAGAAAATTCACCGTGAGAAAAGTTCACCGAATAGAAAATTCACCGTGAGAAAAGTTCACTGAATAGAAAATTCACGATGAGAAAAGTTCATAGAATAGATAATTCAAGATGAGAAAAGTTCACCGAATAGAGAATTCACCGTGAGAAAAGTTCACCGAATGGAAAATTCACCGTGAGAAAAGTTCACCGAATAGAAAAATTCACCGTGAGAAAAGTTCACTGAATAGAAAATTCACGATGAGAAAAGTTCATAGAATAGATAATTCAAGATGAGAAAAGTTCACCGAATAGAGAATTCACCGTGAGAAAAGTTCACCGAATAGAGAATTCACGATGAGAAAAGTTCACTGAATAGAAAATTCACCGTGAGAAAAGTTCACCGTAAAAAGATGAAAAAATAAACAATCTTTTAATGGATTCTAATTTTAATAAACAACATATCTAAAACATTTTTAAAATCAGTTAAAGTAAGTAATATTATGCGCTTTAATTTAATAATTAAAACTTAGTTTTGTAATAACCGATATTCAGCGCTATGCCTTCGAAGTAGACAATGATAGAATTATATTCGTTACTTTTTGTTTGGTTTTAGTTGTTTATTTCTTCCGTTATATTCCTTTCAATCAGCTTAGCTATTATAGAAATTTCCAAATTTAGATTATATATATATATATATATATATATATATATATATATATATATATATATATATATAAATATATATATATATATATGTATGTATGTATATATATATAGTTGTATATTTAGGTAAAATAATCCTTCCTTTATGCATGTTTCATTAAAAACGAAGTACTACGGTTTTTTTTATTTAATTTTTCTTGTGTTCGAACAAGAGCTTTTTTCTGGACAAAAAGGTGTGTAAGAACTATCCAAATGTTTTAAAAAATCGAATCATCCTTGATAATGGCTAAAGATATAGCTGAAAGCGCACGGAAATATAAAACATTTGGACACTTTTACACACCCTTTGTCCAGAAAAGAAAGCTCTTCTTCGAACACAAGAAAAAAATTAAATAAAAAGCTTAACCGTAGTACCTCGTTTTAATGAAAATATATATATATATATATATATATATATATATATATATATATATATATATATATATATATATATATATATATATATATATTTATTTAAAATATGATTCCAACGCTACATTCATTTTTAAAAAATAATAACAAAAATACTAAAGAACTTTTGGATTATTTACCTAACGAGTTTTTTCCTATTTTCTATATATTTTTACACACACACCAAGTATATTGTCCATCTTAGAAACATAATCCGAATAGTCCAGTAGGACAACACCAACACCTTTATCAGGTTTAGTCATAACCAGGTTATAATTATTTTTTTTTTAATTTTTAATTACCCGGCGGTGTTGTTCTCCCCATTTTGACTCTGATGAAGAAACAGGAGCCAGCATAAGAATGGGCATAACTATTGAGTTTAGCCTTAAGATCGCTAAAAGATTCGACAGAGTGAGGGACAAGTCTACAAACCTGTGCATATAAAACCTCAAACTCCGAAAAGATTTTCTCAAGGTCAGGCATTGAAAACGGAAGACAAAAATCCAAACCATGAGCCAAGATACGAGTCTCCAAATTGGAAGGCTCATAAGATGAATAATTAAAGATAATTCCTTCCCCTGTAAGTTCATCACTGCATCCAAACCGTTTACGAATTAAGTAATTTAATTTTGTCTTCATAGATGCAGACAATTTTTTAACACCACAATCATTTGAATAACCAACTAACCGGGAAAAGCGAATTTGATCAAAGTACGAAAGTGTTGCCAAACACTTTCTCCACTGATTCTTAAAGGTACAATTGAGAAAAAGGATTCTTTTAGAAAAAGTTTTAATTGAATCCTCCATAAATATCTTCTCAATTTTTAAACCAGAATGTAGTCTCAAATTCCTTATCCTAAACATGATATTGGACGGACATACATGTCTATCAATACACGCTCGAAGAAACTCACATTGAAATTTTAACTGTCTTATACGTGCCTTGAGTGATAATAATTTATCTAAACTATGGATAAATTCAGGTTTGTACATCCGCTTTAAATATTTAAGTAAGTTTTTCGTGGTACAGAATTTAATAATAGATAGGAAAAGACAATATTTATAAGGCATTTTTAAAAAGCTAAAATAAAAACAACCGGTTTCGTCCCAGGACATATCAAGTTTATTTATTCTGGGAATTTAAAAAAGCGTGTTAATTAATTTTTAATTAACGAATGTAATTGAATGGGGAAAAAATATGAATTTCAAGAAACTAGAGTCCAATAATATTCAGACCCAGCAAGCATTCCCTCTGTTTACAAAGGGAAGGCTCACGGGATCTGATATACAAGGACTCTGGAACCTTGAGGTGAAATGTGGAGTGGGACCTCGATAAAATAATAAATCGGTCACCACTAAAGTTTTCCACACATTTCACTATTTATTAAATGTTCGACAATAGCAGAACCAGAACATATATATATATATATATATATATATATATATATATATATATATATATATATATATATATATATATATCGCATTCAAAACATTAATTTAAAACAGGGCTAAACACAAAAGTAGGGCCGTAAATATTTATTTATTATACAGTATTACATAAGAACATAAAAAAATATTTTAACCTTTCATCAGATGGGAAATCATGATACTACAGGGCATCGTGATTTCCCACCTGATGAAACGTTAACAAAAAATTTTAACATTGAAACAAGATGTATAGTTTTGTAGTGGGTATGTGCATGTTCTAATGTAACACTGCGTAATATATATATATATATATATATATATATATATATATATATATATGTGTGTGTGTGTGTGTGTGTATTAATTCTACAATTATTAATTGTAAAATGTTATGAATTTATACTGTGATCCGTACTTGTGGTTAAGTGATGGCGGTTCACTTACCGGTAAACCTCAAGTTGAACTCAAATATGAAACATAATCAAAAAATATCGGGACTGTTGCTATGGTAACGGAACTAAAGTACACAGAGGGAAGCTGCTTCGAACAGAGTGACCTTGAAATCAGTCGCATATGCACATTACATGATAATATTCTCGCTTACTTCCATTGATTTAAGCAATGATTGGAAGCGTGTAGTGTTTGGATATCTCACCATATTACAGAGGTTCTATCAGTGACCATGGCTTGTACAGCAGTTTTTAGCTAAACACAACTTTCCCAGCCTCCACAACCACCATATTTCCTAGATTTCACCGCTTGCAACGTTTGTCTATTTACAAAAATCAAATCCCACTTAAAAGGAAGAGGATTTCAAGACCTCGGGGAAATCCAAGATAATGTCACGAAGAAGCTGATCGCTATCCCACAAAAGAGTTTCAGGAATTCTTCCATCAAGAGAAATGAGGCTGGATAAAATGTGTAGCTTCAGAAGGGGACGATTTTGAAGGAGATTAAATGCCGACTTGTTATGTATGGTAGTTTTCTTTTTATTGAACCAGTTCCGATAATTTTTGATTAAATCTCGTATACGTTCCGTCGTACAAGAGGCTGGGCGAAATGTCGCCACATTGTATCTGAAAATAGATCCTAGTTAATTCCGCATGTAGTCCTTCAGAATGGGTAAAGAGTAAAAGATTTGTTTTTTTTTTATTTATCCATGTGTTTTCCGTTTAAAACACAAACATACACACGCAAACATATATATATATATATATATATATATATATATAAGATAAAGAACATATTGTAAACGTTTATCAATCTAAGTTGTTTCACTTTTAATTAAAGTTTCATTGATTCCGATGCATATCTGATGTAAATTTGATCATTAACTCATATATATATATATATATATATATATATATATATATATATATATAAGACAGGTTTCGATAAATAATTTTGATTTACTGTCTACTTATTTTCCATAGCTTCCTTTCATATTCACAGATAAGCTTTTTTCTGAGATTATTGAAGGAGGAGAAGAAAACGTCGTCTTCGTTCATATTGTATATTAATATCCGAGGACTTTCGACATAGCATAATCAGGTTATTATTAATTAGGCAAGTGTTGTGTGTTCATGGTTGTGAATATATATATATATATATATATATATATATATATATATATATATGTGTGTGTGTGTGTGTGTGTGTGTGTGTGTACTCTGTTTATACGTTATTTTTATAGAAAACGGAAATTATATTAAATAATTGTCGGTCTTAATCCATTTCATAATATATATATATATATATATATATATATATACATATAATAAATTTACTAATTTAAAAGTATTGGCCCATCTCTACAGAGGAATTACCATGTTTAAAAAACAGAAACTAAACGTTTAAATTTAATTATAGAATTAAATTAAGATTCCTAGTATTATTTTCATTTCTAAGCTATTTTGGAAATAACTCATTTACAATTCTACTTAGTATACGCACGCACACACACACACACACACACACACACACACATATATATATATATTTACTGACTATATATATATCTGAATGTCCGAGAAATTTTCACAAAAATATTCAGGTCGGTAAATGTTGTTTAAAAATGTTTATTACAAACAGAGCATTTACATAAATATTTGTATGTATAAAAAGAATGTATAAATGTAAAAATGTCTTAAAATAATTGTCGGACTTTGTCCATTTCATAATATATATATACATATAGATACACACACACACACACACACACACACACACACACACACACACACACACACATATATATATATATATATATATATATTTAAATACAAATATATACCTCCAATATATGGCTTAAAATGTAATACAAATGTACGCACAATCCACATAAATAAATATATATCCACATTTGCAGTTATATATATATATATATATATATATATATATATATATATATATATATATATATATTAATAAAACTCAGAATCGTGCTAGTGCAAATATATAGAAAAAATAGAAAAGAACACGTTCGGTAAATAATCCGGGAGTTCTTTAGTATTTTTGTTTTTATTTTAAAAAAGCAGTGCTCCATACAGAAGTAGAGCTTAAATTGTTTATAATTATTTTTATTTTTGAAAAAATAATTATAAATACAAATCATATTTTTTTGAAAAATAATTATAATACATATATATATATATATATATATATATATATATATATATATATATATATATATATATATATATATATGTGTGTGTGTGTTTGCGTGTAAGGATGTTGAAAAATGGATAAAGAAAGAGACGAGAGTGCGTCTCTAAAGAGACGTATGTGATTTCCAGCATTGCTTCAAGTGCATCATGGCGCCTCTCTCAGCCTGGAAATAATCTCCGCTTCCGGAAAGCTAGGAAGAAAATGGCCGCTAGGGGGCACCTGAATGGCAATGCTGAGTTAATGAATAGATAAACAAGTGAGGACTTTTGGTGGGTCGATTGCTGGTGGCGGGTGGGAGGTTGGGTATTTGTACGGGCGCTGTCTCCAAGTCTACTTCTGGCTCACGGCTTGGCGCATGTAAGCTGATCGCAGGACTGTAAAAAGAGATGAGACAAAGGAAAAGAAGAAAAAAAAAAACAGTGTAGGCATACACCCAACCATTCTCGGACAGGGTGATCCGATCTCTTGGGATGTGGGTCACTAAATGAAAAACGTCGGTGTTGGGTTTTGGGTGTCTGGTTATATTTCAGCTCTAACTTCTTTTCTCTTTCATTCACACACACACGCACACACAGACACAAAAACAAACACAGACACAAACACACGCATACATATGTGGATGTTTATATGTGTATATGTGTGTAAAACTCTTTATAGAAAAAGGAAGAGAAGGTCGAAGGGAGAGAGAATAGATGGAAAGGAGAAGTAACAGACGAAAGAAAGAAAAAAGAAAAGAAAGAAAGAAAGAAAGAAAGAAAAATGAATGTCAAAAAATGGTGTGTTAGGACGAGAATAGAAAGCGAAAAACAAAAAGAAAGAAATAAACAAATAAGGAACCGATGGGGAGGGCAAGAAAGAAAGACGTTAGAAAAAATTCAAAGCTGAATGAAAAGAAAAAAAAGAAAGAAACCATGGGAGAGAGAGAGAGAGAGAGAGAGAGAGAGAGACAGAAAGACGAGGAAAAGATAAAAAAGAAAGAAAAAAGAAAGAAAGGAAAGTCATGAAGGCAAAGAGAGGAGGAGAAATAGAAGTAAAAGAAAGAAAGAACATAGAGCATAGAAAGAAAGAAATAAAGAAAGAAAGAAAGAAAGAAAGAAAGAAACAAACAAACAAACAAACAAACAAAGTAACAAAGAAAGAAAGAAAGAAAGAAAGAAAGAAAGAAAGAGGGACACTAGGTAAGTTTATAATTTAGCGTTCCCGGCTTAATTATTTACATGCGGACTACTGTCCTCAATTTTTATCGTTTTTACCACAACGTTTCGACCACCGTTCCCCACCCCACCCCGTGGCCTTCCCCAGGTGCTTGCCGATCAGGATAACCTTTAGAGAATTTCGAACTGAACCCTTTATTTAATTTACAAAGATACATTGTTCTTGCCCTTCTTACACTGCCCGTGTCTAGGAATATCTCATCTGGCTTGGTTTGGTTTGGTTTGTTTTACAATATCAACCTCTATGGGTTATTTAATGCCGACAAGATTTTTATTGCTGGTAATGTTTTTTCTTCCAAAAATTTATTGCTGCTAATAATTTTTTTTCAAAAATGTATTGCTGGTAAAATCTTTTCCAAAAAAGTATTGCTTGTATTAAAACCTATTTTTATACTTTTGACACATTTGGGGTCAGATCAATTGTTTACCCATAGCTGGGTCCCAAACAGGTGCTACCACCCCGGGTCAGGGTGGACCTGGGAAAAGCAGCAATTAAGAGGTGGTTCCACACTCCTCAAAACCTTCTGAATAGATGCCTTGCTGTTGGACGTAGTTTATCGTCTTACCTAGGATGCGGATGTAGTTTATCGTCTTACCCGGGACGCGGATGTAGTTTATTGTTTTACCCAGGACGCTAACTCATCTGGTTCTTACATAGTACTGCTCAGTTACTGCGCGCCCATTTGAAAGTAATGGCGCAGAATATTAAATTAATCAAAGATTGTCAATAGTACAATGGTAAAAAAAAAAATCCTGTAGAACACTTTATTGACTTGTTTTTTACGTCTTATCAACCTTTTTAAGGTTATTTCAAGCCAAAACATATTTTTGTATTGTAAGAATTTTTTGGAGAAAATAATGATCTTCTGATACAAATTCCACAATTTAACCCATAGCTTGAGGAGAAGAGATGGAGCCATACCTTTCTCAAGCTTATGTGCAAGTGAATATAATGAACTCGATTGGAATTCGAACTCGACTCTCCGATTTCACATTCCAAGCCGTTATCTATTACACCAACAGCCCATCCAAACTAGCAGCACCAGGTATTCCTGAGCAGTCACCCATCTAAGTACTGACCAGACTCGACGTTGCTTAACTTGCAGAACACAGGCGCAGCAGTTATGTACAAAAAGTTAAAGAAATTGTAGGTCAGAAAACGAGCGTGAGAAATCTAAAAAAAATAACAATTGTGATACGGGATATAAATGAACGGCCTCAGTAGTACCTCTCCCAGGTACAGCTATTTCAATCACCGCCGATCAGGTCCCGGACAACCTCCAGCGCCGATCAAGTCTCGGACAACCTCCATCGCCGATCAGGTCTCGGACAAACGTCACCGCCGATCAGGTCTCGGACAACCGCCACCGCCGATCAGATCTCGGACAACCGCCACCGCCGATCAGGTCTCGGACAACCTCCACCGCCGATCAGATCTCGGACAACCGCCACCGCCGATCAGATCTCGGACAACTCCACCGCCGATCAGGTCTTGGGCAACCTCCACCGCCGATCAGGTCTTGGGCAACCTCCACCGCCGATCAGATCTCGGACAACCGCCACCACAGATCAGATCTCGGACAACCGCCACCACAGATCAGATCTCGGACAACCTCCACCGCCGATCAGATCTCGGACAACCTCCAGCGCCGATCAGGTCTCGGGCAACCTCCACCGCCGATCAGATCTCGGACAACCTCTACCGCCGATCAGAGCTCGGACAACCGTCACCGCCGATCAGATCTCAGACAACCTCCACCGCCGATCAGGTCTCGGACAACCTCCACCGCCGATCAGATCTCGGACAACCTCTACCGCCGATCAGAGCTCGGACAACCTCTACCGCCGATCAGAGCTCGGACAACCTCTACCGCCGATCAGATCTCGGACAACCTCTACCGCCGATCAGAGCTCGGACAACCTCTACCGCCGATCAGAGCTCGGACAACCTCCACCGCCGATCAGGTCTCGGACAACCTCTACCGCCGATCAGAGCTCGGACAACCTCTACCGCCGATCAGAGCTCGGACAACCGTCACCGCCGATCAGATCTCAGACAACCTCCACCGCCGATCAGGTCTCGGACAACCGTCACCGCCGATCAGGTCTCGGACAACCGCCACCGCCGATCAGATCTCGGACAACCGCCAATCACTAAGAAAGTATGTCCCCGCGTGGCTTCGTTCCTTCAGAGGAGATTGGGCCTCAAACTCATACCCTGCCTCGTGGAACACCTATATAAGATCCATCGCTAATGGTGCAGGTAAAATGATCGGCTCCCTGTACCTCTCCACTAAGTACCTGACTCCTCATAGTATCCTCTACCTTTAAGAGCCAGATCAGTCCGAAAATGGATTACTGTTGCTATATTTGGGCGGGAGCTGCCCATATCTCACTTTCCAGTTTTCATAGAGTTCCAAAGCGTCCCCGAGTCCTTGTAAAAGAATTATTCTCCACCCTCCAATTTCTCTCTCTCTCTCTCTCTCTCTCTCTCTCAGGCGGGATGTGACGAGTCTGCACAACTCTATCGCTTCTACTGCATTTCTTGGTTACACCAGGTCTGACCTGCACGGCTAGGACCCTCCATGCTACTTAAATAGGAGCAAACCACCCATATTCGCCCCGCTTCTTCCTGCGAACCTCGGATCTGTGGAACCGACTCCTAAGAGGATGTTTCCCCGATCGCTACAATCTTAACTTGTTCAAGTCTATATACAGTAAACCGTTATCTACCCTCCTATTCATATAAACTACACCATAACGTAACCCTCTACCTCGAGTGGCTCCCGAGCCTTGTACAGGGCGAATCTACCTGTAAAAAAAAATTTTTTTAAAGAATTAATGTCTATGGAGGTGTCGGAAGAAAGAAAATGGAATGTTTTATTTTATGCAAAGAAAGCGCGCTGAAAATGTTTAGAATTATTTTATATGCTTTCTCTTACTTTCGCAAAAATCAATGTTAACAAATACTTAAAAGTCTGTCATTTTTAATGACTGTGCTTTTTCCATGTGGTAGAGAAGCATCCTCTCTTGTCTGTACCGACTGGCGCATTACTCAGTGACCGTTATATGTCACATGACCAACCAAGCGCAATGTAGACTAATTAGGGAAGAGGAAAGCAAGTTAACACAGTACAAACTTTTAATGGAAAAAGGAAACCTAATAGAGAAAAGAAACAAACACGTCGGAGAGTTCTCAACTGTCAAGAGATGGTTTCAATGCATGAAAAACGGAAAGACCGATAGTTTTACAATAAAGACGTTAGGATAATTCGACATAATGGAGGAGAACAAAGTAGTCGGACCAGATGGTATTGTTGCGTTTCCTGTTGTGTCTGGATTCTGGTTGTCTGTTGGAAATTCTTCAATAGAAACACCAACGCTACCTCAGGCTAAACCAACGATAGTCATTCTTCTTCCGATTTTTTCTTTTATTCAACAGACATGTGTTCTTGAAGGAAGCGAGAGGTTGGAGATAATAGGAACATATGTCAATAGGGCAGCCGGCTACCCATCCTCACCCTGCTGAAACCAGTCAGTCACTTAGGCGTCATACGTGATACACGCGTTGGCGATCATGTATCTTTTGATACATGACTGACGAGGCGGATTTTTTCCCGTGGCAGGTTGCCATTTTTTTTCTGCGGTAGACTATTTTCCATCCAAGGATAAAGAACCCGGCCTGTCCTGCTATTTACCCATAGCTTAGAAGAAGAGGATTCATAAATTTCCCAAGGGTATTAGCATGTAAGTGAATGTAATGGATTCGATTGGAATTCGAACTCGGCTCTCCGATTTTTCAGTCCAAGCCGCTGTCCAATTACACCAACGTTACGCCAGAGTGAACAGTGAAATCTGCGATCCGGGTTCAAGTTTAGACCTACTTCCCTTACGCACTTATGCTCTTGGGGGAAAGGCATGAACCCATCTATTTCCCTCCCAACAGCTATGAGTTTTAACTCAGGGCTGTTGGAAGGGAAATATAGCAGGATAAGCATTGGACATCTCGCTTTTAAAGGTGACATCCAGTTTTAGAAAGACATATTTGAATGTAATTCCCAAACTGGAAACCACTCCACTATCTTTCCTAAGAAGTTCTCGTAATTCACAGATAACAAAAAAGGAAGTTGTGGAGAACCGTTATAGAATATGTTCTGAAGAGATACTATATTTAAAAATAAATAAAAATATATAACGTTGTTCTCACATTATTATTGGGACAGTTTTGAAAGCGCTTTTTTAAAGAGGTGGTCACTTTAGTTATGTGCCATGAGTGATACACGCTTAGACGATCATGTACCTTTCAATACATGACTGACGAGGCAGATTTTTTCTTCCCGCAGTAGGTTGCCATTACTTTCTGCTATAGACTAGTTGCCATCTAAGGCTATAGAACTCGGTCTGCCTTGCTATTTACCCATAGCTGAGGTGGGGAGAAGAGGAAGATTCATACCTTTCCCAAGGGTATTAGCAAATAAGTGAATGTAATGGATTCGATTAGAATTCGAACTCGGCTCTCCGATTCCTCAATCCGAGCAGCTGAAACTACGGCACGCAAAAAGAAAGCTCGGACGAGCCTCCAAGCTTCTGACTGATTATTGTCTCAACTTTACTGTCTATTTTTTGCGCTCTTTTGTCTTACATTAGCGTTTTGCAAACTTTCTTTTTACTACGACCCACGGCAAGATCTACATTTTGCCTTGACACCCATTATACCTTTATAGAATAAATCAAAGGCAAACTCTGTCCACTAGGTTCGTTTATTTACCATCGACAATTTATATATGTATATTTCTTATGATCCACACATATTGGAATTTCATGTATTTATTTGTATTATCTGTTTGTATGAATATAAAATTATAACTTAAAAAAAAAATAGCCCCTTCTTAAATTTCGCTGGAACAACAGCCAACTCACCGAAAATTTCGAGACTTCAAATGGACACGACACATTATCTTTCTGCCACAGAAAGAATCTAGCAGTACTGGACTTCAACATTGAGTCGGGAAATTCACTTTTAGCCTTGACTTCAGATGCAACTGAATTATTCAATAATCTTAATGGCTTTCAATGGCCACGAAGTCGAAAGCATTTCACACCTTAGTAGCTAAGTTTTGGCGCGAGATCATTTTGTGAGAAAGAACTGACGTCACTCCGACCATAACAAGTTTGACGAACAAGATACATAAACTCAATGAGAACAGACTATATATATATGTGTGTGTGTATATGTGTGTGTGTGTGTGCAAATATATAGAAAAATAGGAAAGGACCGTTAGATTGATGATCCGAAGTTCTTTAGTATTTTTGTTTTTATGTTTAAAAAACAGTGCTCGATAAACAAGTAGAGCTTAGATTATAATTAATTTTTTTTTAAATATGATTCATCGCTACACAGGAATTACCATGTTTCAAAACCAGAACTGAAGTGCAAGTTTTTATCTTCTGTTTTTGAAGCATGGCAATTCCTGTGTAGCGATGGAAACATTTTTTAAAATAATTATATATATATATATATATATATATATATATATATATATAAAGAGATAAAAGGTAGTTTTATCCATCCGAGAGCAGATACTACACTTTGATCCCAGTCAAAAGTTCGAGAAGCGATGTCGATTGCAAGACAACGAGTATCTAAAGACGTAAAACGATTAAGGAAATCGCCAAAAATCCGGTTACTATAAATAAAATAATATCGTCTGTTGAATTATTTTTAATTATTATTAAGAGAAATATTCTTAAGCCGGGGATTTGGCGAGAACAAACGAACGAAAGAAAGAACGAAAGAAAGAACGAAAGAAAGAAGTGTTTATCGTCTCTTGCCAATACCTCATAAATAATCTAATATTCCGTTTTGAATTCGTAGAAAAACTAAAGATTTCTCTATTTGGTTTCAGTGAGAAAATGAATAAAAAAAAGAAAGAAGGGAAGATAGCAATGTCAATTTCAAATCTTTTCATTTGTACCCCCTTACTTCTTTAAATAACGACCAGCATTCATATTTATGATCGTTATTGCAATATTTTTTGTTAAATATTAAGTTATTAAACTCAAATAGTAAACAATGTGATACAGGGTATTTCTACGGATATTTTATTGTCATAGAACTCGCAATGGTCTTATTCAATCATTAACTTCATCAGGAATGACAAATACGAAAACCGTGAAATTTTCACGGGTTAAAACTAGTTATTATTATGACTTCAATATGGCTATTAAAGTCAGTTTCTCGTCTTATAACTTATATAATTTAAACGAACAGTTTCTTTCAGAAACCGACTCCCAAGATGATGCTTCCCCAATCACTGCAATTTAAACCTGTTCATGTCTGGGATCAACTGTTATATTTAGTACCCCCCTACAAGGGTACATGTGGCATAAGGCCGAGTTTAACGAGGGTCATCCGAGCCCTTAGGCTTGTCCAAAAAATCCCCGTACAACCCGCATAAATGGGTTAGGGTCTGTCTACCTCCCCGGACGAAACTCTACCCTTCGGCACAGCCTCGTCTGGGTTAACTCTCTGCCTTTGGGCAGAGAGTTCGACAGGAGCTGCGAACAGTCACAGCTTAGGTAGAACAGTCTATATCATCATTCTCTCGGGTCAACTGTTATCTTCTCCTCATATGCCCATAAACTGTACCTCTTACTCTTTAACACTCTACCTCAGGAGGCTCTTGGGCCTTGTGGAGGGTGAACATAATAGCATTGGTGGCTAAAGGTTTTATACGAGCGAAAAGAGAAATTTGTTCCGTGTCCTTAGTTCTTGTAATGCCAGTTTTGGGTATTATGAAATTTTCCTCTAAGAGTTCATTACATTTCCAGATGATTATATTCGTTCCTAAGAGGCATCCTTTCTGTAATAATTGACCAATAAAAGACATTTTCCTTCATATATGACTCCAGTTTCTTCTTCGTATTGAGAAATCCCAGAAAATCTTGAATATTTCTGACGCGAGGACTTTCTCGGTCTTAAGGTCGTACCATTCCATTTCTCGTTGAAATTTCCGACTTCTCACATACACCCTTGTGCAAATTAATTATACAGGAAGATGCGGAGAAACATGATCACCTACACCCCTGTGCAAATTAATTTAAAAAAAAATAATTCCATTATTATTTAATCTTTTTTCGTATTTTTTCAATGAAACATGACCCAGTTCACATTTTAGTACTTCGTATGTCCATTCCACGAAGTCTTTCCTTGCAGATTGACCACAGATTCTCGATTGGATTTAAATCAGGAGATTTTCCGAGCCAGTCGATAGTACTTTGGTTTTCTCATTGGTAAGGTTTGCCAGTATGTTCGTGCAGCGTTACAATTTTCGTACGCTTCCTTGGAGTAACGTTCATCGCAGACAAAGCCGTAGGACAACTAATCGATAGTTGAGACAATGGTGTCCTGGCGTGATAAAAATCTGATGCAATCACGGATGACGCAATATGTTTTAAGGCCAAATAAATTGCATCGTACACCCCGAAAATAAATTCCTATTACTGCACACCACTGCAAATGACCTAATCTGAGGAAAGAATAAAAATCGATTACAGCCTGTCACTTCAGTGGGTCTAAAATTAACCGTATGGTGAAAGAAAGGAAACTGAAGCGGTTGTTTCAATTAATTTGCACAAGGGTGTAACTTTAATTTTGGTTAAATTATCATGTCATACCATTTATACATATTCGGCGCTAAACTTGAGAACTCAATCTCATTGGGTTCTATAGTTTATTTTTGGTATATTTTTTCATCATTTCTCATCAAGTAAGGTAATAAAGTAAATAAGACGTAAGAAGTTAGTCAGTGTGAGAGAATATGAGAAAAAGAAAACATTATTAAGGAGAGAGAACAATAAAAGAAACAGGAATTAAGAAGATCAAGGCTCACGATTGGCACTGTAATTAAAATTTTGACTGGAAATCCGAAAAAGAGTTCTACGTGAGAGAAGTGCGAGAGAAGGAACTGTTAACATAGAACTTACGGTTACATCTAGCCATTTCAACTGTAAGATGAGACCTTGCCACCAATCTTGTCCTGCGCTTAAATTCATAAAGTGTCGGGTACCATAGACAAATGTTCAATAGAAAATATACCAGGCAAATATTTATAGAAAAAAGCACAGGGCAGTTACGTTACGACGGTGGAAAAATGACTGAAGCCGAGATGCCAGGTCAGGGCTGTTATTTTATTATGTTTCATTTCTTCCATTCAAATATATTTTTTACTTTTATACTTTTCACGAAATTTTTCCTGAAAATTCAGAACATATTATAAACAGTGGTGCATTATACAGAAATATATATATTACTAAGTTTATAAAAAATAAAAATTTACTGAATCAAAGAAATGAAATAACTATTTTTTGCTGTCATTGTCAAAAATTTTCCTTAAATAATATTTAAAAATAAAATTTAAAAAATGGGAGCTGGTAATATACATACTTATATTTGATATGAAAAAATAATTTTAAATAATGTAAGTAATTCTATTACATTTACTTGTTTTTTAAAAGAAATATAATCTATTAGTAATTAAGAGTAAAAATATTTTAAAATTGTAGTTTAATAAAACGTATTTTAACACAAACGCATATAAAAAAAGTTTTGAGTATACAAGGAAAAAAATGCCGAAAACCTTTTTGCCGTTAATAAAAAAAAACCCAGACGATATGCATTTAACGAATTCGTTGAAAAATAAACCCTTACCGTCCCTAAACTTAACCTCTTTTTCGAACGTAACTCATAATTGATACAACAATAGTTAATAAAAATGAACACTTTACCGCCCCTGTCTAAATGATTGAATTTCTCTGTATCCTTGGAAACAGTAAATTATGAATTTATATGTGCATTTAAAACTCAGTAAATTTTAAAATAAGTTATTCCAATATTCGCTTGAAGATGAAAACAAACTAATGCTTTTAATTTAATTATATAATTAAATTTGAAGTTTTTATCTTCAATTTTGAAACATGGTTATTAGTGTGTAGCGAAAAAAAATCATATTTTAAATCAGTTAATTTATATTTATGCTCTGTAAATTTAAATTTACATTGAACACTGTTTTGTAAAAATAAAAAAAAAAAATAACAAGAACACCGGATTATATATCTTATTGTTCATTCTTTATACATATATATATATATATATATATATATATATATATAGACTGTTTCGCTGTATCACAGTTCTTCAGTGTGTATATATATATATATATATATATATATATATATATATATATATATATAAAGGAAAACAGACCACTTTAAGGTTCCATTATAATAATTTATTTCAGCAGAGCCCTTTTAAAGGACTCTGGATAATCAGATAGCACTTCCAAAAGATGAAACGAAACGAAATGAAATGAAATGAAAATTCATACTTTTGATGGGTAGTGTAAGTTTTTGTAATTTAACAGAGGGGGTAATGAGGGGTGGTTTGAGAGAGATGGTCGAGTTTAGAGAGGGTTTATTTAATATTTCTCTCAATCATACTTAGTATTGGAGGAGGACTTACCAGACCTTGACCTATTTAATCGGTTAACTTAACGGAAGTGATATATTGAAAAGGGAGGTGAGAAGAGAGAAAAAGAAAAAGAAAAAAGAAAGAAGAGGGAAGTAAAGAGAAAGAGGCTGTAATTAGGTTTCACGCAGGAAGGAGAGGGGTGGTATAGTTTTAGCAATTTATGTAAAAAATAGATTTTAATGTTTGATAGTAATTTAAATGTCTAAAAAAGTCTACGAAGAAAATCATTTGATTCTTGCTAGCAATTTAAATATTTAACTCATTTACAAATAATTTAGGGATTTAATATAAGTTAAATACTGTATTTATTAACACATTCATAGAGAACACATTAAAAAATTTTCTTAAAAATATAACAGTTAACCGATAGTAATCTTTTAATATTGTAAGAGACTGTTAAGGTAACATCTTTATCAGTTTGAATCTAATTCATGAATATATATATATATATATATATATATATAATTATTTATTTAAAAATATGATTCCAACTCGCGACATAAGAGGTCTCATGTTTCAAAACAAGAGCCGAAAACTTCAATATAATTATTTGAATTAAATTGAGTTAAAGTGAGCTCTGTTCCATCTTCAAGCGAAATTTTTTTTTTTGGAATAACGTATTTCTGAAATTTACGTGTTTTAATAATTGAAATCAAAATTTCCATGGTAACAGCTAGGGCGAATTGTTTAAATTGGGTAGGCGTGTGTTGGGTGTTAATAATAAGTATCAGTATAGAGTTACTTTCATAGACGTCAAGTCAGGGAAAGGTGGGGGTGTCTAAATTTGAAACGGAAGATGTATTAACCCTAGTCTGGCATGTGTGTCTATGGCGATTTATTTATTTTTTAAATTATTAAAAAAAAATAATAATAATAATAAACGCATATATATATATATATATATATATATATATATATATATATATATATATATATATGTATTAACATTTCCCAGAATAATTTTGTGCATAAGACAAATTAGTTTAAGAATGACAAATGAGAAGTATTACTATATTGTCGACATAGAAAACAAAAACAAACTCTTAGTATAAATGAAGTTACCATTAGCCAGAAAGAGGCTTATGCAGATGGGCCTCTCTTTTAATTTTTGGATTTAATGTAACTATGACAACAAAAACATTTCGCTTTTACTGTTTGGCTTGATAAAATCGGAAGACGAAACGCGTAGGCACAAAACGAAGATTTTTTTCCGATTGTCATTCATATACCATATATATATATATATATATATATATATATATATATATATATATATATATATATTTATGAAGTGAACATTTAAGTCAATAAAGTAAATAATAAAAAAATTTAAAAAAAAACACGAAGGCACACACGTAAATGTAATAACAACCAATTAAAAAACAATAAATAAGTTAAGGAGCAACACTATAAATAGCCAAAAAAACTCCATCCGGATCCAAAATTATTTCCACTCAATTGCTCCTACAATAATTCGAAACATAACCGTTACCTCTCGACTAAAATAACCATCGCAGCAAGACAATAGACAACCCACAACGCATTATTGACATGTATATATAAATAGGTGAGCAAAAATACAAAGCATATAACATGACGATTGCCTTCAATCGGGAAACAGACTGTTGCCTCTGGGTGTTGACGTCCACTTTTATACTTTTATATTTATATACGAAAATCAAGAGGTCAGTTGAATCCGCTATCTTGGTTTCAATCTTACGGTATCGTCAGGAGATTCTTATCAAATGACCTCTTAACGCTTTACTTAAAAAAAAATCTAATGAAAGCTATATTAATATTTTCAAAATTAAATAAACAAACACAAAATAATTAGCAAATATGACATTTCCGGATCCAAAGAAACTTCTGAACCAGAAATCCGAATTTTTGAGTCCTTGCTTACGTATTAGAAAGTTCCTCTTAAGTACATATGAGACTGGATTAAAAAAATGTAATGTACATTTCAATTAACCCCACACCGATACATTTATAATACTCTTGCTTTTCTTCACCTTCTTCTTCTCATTCCTTCTCATCCTACTTCTCCCTTTCTATTACTCCCAATGTCGTCTATTTTATTATAAATATATCGTTGTGAGGGTAACTGAAATGATAAAAATCGCCTGAGGATACCATAAGATTGAAACCAAGGTAGCGTATTCAACTGACCTTCTGATTTTTAAAGTTAAAAGCTCTACATGTTATTTTTAATTTAATTTAATTTTATTTTTTTACACGTGTATTGAGCACTTTTTAGGACCACTCTTTCCTGGTCTGATTCATCTCTGACAATTAACCTTTTATACATATGTATATATACATACATACATACATATACATATATATATATATGTGTGTGTGTGTGTGTGTGTGTTTGTGTGTGAGTATATGTGTGTGTAAATGCTATAATGATATAGCATTCATTAGTCTTTAAAAAAAACCGTTGAGAGGTCATTTGATAAAATCGCCTGATGATCCCGTAAGGTTGAAACCAAGGTAGCGGTTTCAACTGACCTACTCATTTTTAAAGTTAAATATCGACATTTTATTTTTACTTTTATTTTATTTTGTCACACGTGTATTGGACACTTTTTAATACTACTGTTTCCTGGTCTGATTCAACTCTGTCCATTAAACTTTTATGCATTTCATATATATATATATATATATATATATATATATATATATATATATATATATATATATTTATGAAGGAATCTACCGTCGTTTTCGACGTATGAGTGTCTTTCAGATGAGTTTTATGTTTATGTTTCGGATGAGACAACAATCCTACACGGGATTCGCAAATAAATCCACACGAGGGAGATGCTGAAATTTGAACGTTATATTGGCTGATGTAATAGTTAGTCTTGATGGGTGAGACATTTGTTTGTGAGTGTGATATAATACTTTATATATATATATATATATATATATATATATATATATATATATATATATATATATATATATATATAGTATTTATTTAAAATAAGATTCCAAAACGCGTTATCATTTTTTTTTTTTTTTTTTATGAAGGGTGTTATATTGTATGCATGTTTTTAGTTAATTATTCAAACCATGAATCTGATGAGTGGGCTATGGATTAAACAAGTTATTATATTGTATGCTAGTTTTTAGCTAATAATTCAAACCAAAAATCTAATGATGCCTACAAAAAACCGTTAACTCGTGTCTATTGTTTAATAGATTATTATTATGTAGAAGCTTAATAATGTGCAATTTCTCATGGAGGCATAAAGGGCATGGGTCATCCCAAGTTTTACATGTTCTAGCCCTGTTTATAATTTTCCATTTTACTTTAGGTGTCCTATTTGTTTCCTTCAGTTGCCAAAAATATTTAGATAGGGAAGTCTGATTTCTTTTGTTTATATTATTGAAAGAGCACTTATGCTGCCTCCATCTATCTTTAAAATCATTCTTCGTCGACCCAATGTATATCATATTAGTGCTAGGGCTCTCAGTGGATGATATAGTACATTGGTATACCACAGATTTAATGCAGCATTTATTTTCTAATGGGCAGTCTTCTAGGTTTTTACAGTTACATAATTTTTCCCTTTTATTGTATATATATATATATTATAGTAAAATAATTAATAAAAAAGAACACGCCACCGCCCCTGTCTAAATGATTGGATTTCTCTGTATCCTTGGAAACAAAAATTATGAATGTATGTGCTTTTAAAACTCAGTAAATTTCAAAATAAGTCATTCCAAAATTCGCTTGAAAATGAAACAGAACTAGGGCCTTTAATTTAATTATTTAATTGAATTTGCAGTTTTTACTTTCTGTTTTTGAAACATGGTGTTTCCTGTGTAGCGATGAAACCATATTAAAATTATAATATTATTAACCATAGTTAAATTATAATATGCAGATATATATAATCATTTCACCCCAAACAAGGCAATAAATTCACTAAGACTCGAGGGGTGTCAGAGAATTTTCCCACATATGCCTACCTTTTCGACTCTAGTTTAAATTGAACCTAAGGTTTAACTTTTCGGATTCAAGTATAAAACCAAGCCGAAGTTTACCTTTTTGGACTAGTGTAAATTGGACATATACCTACTTTGTTGCCCCTCGTGTATATCGGGCTACAATTTTATTCTAATATAAACCAGGCCCAGATCTTTTCTTTCTCTCTATTCTGTTATTATGATTTTCGTCCGAGGAGACTTGGATTCGACACTCAATAAACGAACTTGCGTTGACATGTCGTTATTTTAATGAAGTCACCAAGATTCAAAATGTCCGACTTTTTCACAAGAAGGCATAAAAATATTTCTAGGAACGAACTGTGATGTAATACTTGTCTGCTTTCTTTGCATTATTTTTTTTTTTTTTTCTAATTCAGGCTTTATTTATTTTTTTGTTTTATTTGGGCTGTCGTAGGAAATGAATAAAGAGATGGAAAAGAATTTCTGACGTTATCTTGACGGACCAAGGACGCTAAAGCGACATATGCAAATCAGCTTCATATGCAAATGAGATAGTCATACGCTCTTCTCATTGACAAATATTCAATGTGTGTATGTGTGTTTGTGTACTTTACGCATATTCTTTTTCCTCTTCTTCTTCAATTGTTTCGTGTCCATTCAGCACGTTGTCGATCATGGCTCTCCACAATTTCCTGTTCGTTGTAGCTCTTAAATGTCTTTATTGTTAGCTCTCCTAGATCGTCTTCCGCCATATAGAGAAATATTAGACATGTTTAAAAATGTGAGACATGATTTTTATTAGAAATTTTATGATGAAAAAAAGCAAAAAAGCATTTTATCATTAAATTTTGCTCTCGTCAAAATATCCTCCTTTAGCCTTGATTACTGCAGCACAAATTTTTAGCATTGGTTGCAAAAGATTCTCAAAGTTTAACCTTGATAATTGATTCTATTCTTTGTTCAAGGAATCTAAGAGCCCTTTTCATTTTTTCACTTTTCTGTCAAGTACATAACATGCTAATTATGAGGCTTGCTTGAAACTTTTAAACTATATATATATATATATATATATATATATATATATATATATATATATATATCTGTGTGTGTGTGTATTTGTGTGTCTGTGTTTGCGTGTTTGTGTGTGTTTATGTTGGTGTGTGTGTGTGCGCGCGTGTCTATGTTTGTGTGTGTGTGTGTGTGTGTGTGTGTGTGTGTGTGTGTGTGTGTGTGTGTGTGTGTGTGTGTGCCGTTACCACTGCAATTTTCAGAGCGACAGCCCACATAAATATCGGAAAAAGAATCACTGGAGAGAAAAAAATGGTTAAAAACTATTGAGTACACAAATCAGCGATAAGAAACACAGACAAATGACTGCTATATTTGAAGAATAATGCTAATATATATCTATCTATCTATCTATCTATATATATATATATATATATATATATATATATATATATATATATATATATAGATAGATAGATAGATAGATAGATAGATAGTGATATGTGAGGATGTTCAATAACATCGCCTGAAGTAATACAAACCTAGTATTGAAACAAAAGCTGTAGCAATTTCAGGATGTTTTATTATTATTATAATCTATTATGATAAAAATATAAAAATCACATTTTGCTCTACTTTGTATTGAGCACTTTTATAAAAAGTAAATCCTACGATCTGTGGATTTTTATTCCATCTTTCTCTCATTTCGATATATATATATATATATATATATATATATATATATATATATATATATATGGTGGACTCTCTAGGAACCAACAGACCAGACACCAGCACATACGATTTGGAGCTGGACTACAGACTTGATATCTGTTGTGTCACAGGTGCTACGTCTATTGAGCATTTGTGTAACTTTATGAAATCAGTTATAAAATTTATATCCCTTTGAATATCTTGTTCGAATTTTGAGAAACAAATTTTTTATTATTCAACATGGACCCCATTTAATTTCATTTGCCTGGGAAATGTTGTTACTCAGATATTCGCATTTAAAATGACATCTGGCCCAGTGTCCGTAATGGGTAAAAGCGTTGGTTGTATCCAGTCCTTTAACTCAAATGTTTTGAGTTCAATACCTGGCTACTGCTGTGGTGAACAAAAACTTGTAGAGTTGAGTCAAATAGAGATAAATGAGACATCCGGATAAGGCATATAGGATATTGTACTAGAAGAATCTACCCGAGTGGACAAGATAAAAAGTTCGTTCGAAATTCCAGTCACCGGAAAAAGGCCGGAGCGTACGAAAACCAATTAAACCTTTAAAATCATCGTTTTCTAAATTTTAAAATCTCAATGTCACTTGTTCATGTCGTCGCATCAATTTACACTGATGTACACCTAATTGATGAAACGCTTCACACGAACACTTTTCGACATTGTCATACACATTTCCTCCAAATCTGTTTCTAATATATATATATATATATATATATATATAATGAAATGGACAAATACGACAATTATTTTAAGGCATTTTTATGTTTATACATTCTTTTTATGGATACAAATATTTAAGTAAATGCTCTGTTTACATTAAACAGTATTAAACAACAGTTACCGTCCTGAATGTCCGAGAAATTTTCATAGAAAATATTCGTCCTCCGACAGGAATCGAACCTGTATCCTATATGGAACCATCAGATAGCCTGACGTGCCTTTAACCGATTGGGTCAAAGACAATCGTTCGGTTAACAAGATCGATTTTACTGTCTTTAAACTGCAATCTCCCATGAATGTCTTAAAATAAGTGTCGGACTTTGTCCATTTCTTAATGTGTGACGTCATTTGTTTACATCTGGATACGCATCGAGCAGATATGAATGAATCAGAGAAAATCAGTAAAATCGACCTTGCTAACCGAACGCTCCACTGTGGCCCAATCGGTCAAGGCTCGTCAGGCTACATGACGGTTCCGTATAAGATACAGGTTCGATTCCTGTCGGAGGACGCATATTTTCTATGACAATTTCTCGGACATTCAGTCCGGTAAATATTTTTTAATACTGTTTACTATGAACAGAGCATTTACTTAAATATTTGTATCTATAAAAAGAATGTGTAAACCTAAAAATATCTTAATATATATATATATATATATATATATATATATATGTGTGTATATATATATATATATATATATATGTTTGTATGTATCAACAAACTTACATTTCAAACTAGTCATAATACATTACATTGCATCTAGACATATGGTTCTATTGTTAATATTTCAGCCTGTCGCGTGGTATAACAGCATAGAACAGCATGATGAATTTACGACCTGCGTTTGTTATTCCGCGACTTTTATCATCGCTATCTTCTATGTCAACCAAACAGAATATCATATTTGAAGGTTAATATCTTTGTTTAAATGTCCGCATATCCATACCATGGCTGATGTGAGTCGAAAGCTTAGATCAAGGAACAACTTAATCCAAATATTCTGGCCTTTATTTTTACCCGAAATGAATGCAAAAATACGAAGTTTAGAACGGCTCCTGGTGAAACATAATAGACATTTATTGTCTGTTATATTTAACAATATATGTTTAAATAATGATCGGCTGCCCCAATAGAATGAATAGAATGAATATATATATATATATATATATATATATATATATATATATATATATATATATATATACCCAAGTATAGGATTGGTGTATACGGAATAAATTTCAATAACCAAAAATACTGTTTAAAAGAGTTCCCAATACAGAGTAGAACAAATATATTTTATTCTTAAATTATAACATAAATATGTTCTAAAATCACTACAAAAATAGCCATTTTGTTTCAATACTTCTGGTGTATTATCGAGTGATGGCGTTGAATGTAGAATCACTTGATAAGACAGCAGAAGTGTTGAAACGAAATGGCTATTTTTGTAGTGATTTTTAATTTATATTTAGATATAAACTTCGAATAAATTATATATATATATTTATATATATATATTCATGAATATAGATAACAGACACCATTTGCACTACTTTGTTTTTCCTTTCAAGCGCATTTTTCAGATGCTGAGTGTATACACTCAGCAGCTGAATATATATATATATATATATATATATATATGAAGAATTTAATCTTAAGGTGTGCTATATTTATGGGATAAAGTGCTCATTATCGGAGACAGAGCTTGTGTAAATATAAAAGCGAACATGGAAGTCAACACTTACAGGTGACAATCTCGACACAATCTAGACGACAATCTAGACACAATCGTCAGGCCACGTGGCCTGACGATTGCGTCTGCTAATGTTGACTTCAATGTTCTTATATATATATATATATATATATATATATATATATATATATATTAATGAATATACATATCCGTTTGCACTGATAATTGCGTTTGGCATGAAACTCCAAGTAGTGCAATCGGTGTGGGATATATATATATATATATATATATATATATATATATATATATATGCATTAACATAACAGCTCTGTTATATAACATTTAACACTGTTTCAATAACACCAGCTCTTTATGCGCAATTTATATATAAATATATACACACACTACACCCACACCCACCCACACATCACACACACACACACACACACATATATATATATTCAGTAGTGTAAATAACTAACTTAACCTCAAGTTGCAGCTTTAATATGTAATAATGAAAATGTAATTTTTATGAATAAAAATATTACATCATTTTTATTTCGGCGCCAGTTTTCTTGGAGAAAGAACCAAGCCTGGAATTCAAAACATGCATCTTCTTTTTAGAATTCGACGATTTGTTTTTCTTCTTCTTCTTTCATTTTGTATTTTTAAAAGTACTTTGTTTATTTGTTGTCATATTGTATTTTGTTTTACGAAAACAAAACAATTTTCGTTTCCGTTTGTTTTTTTGCGTTTTGTCTTTTCGCTTTTAATTTACTCTGCGAAAATGAAAGATACAATGATCGAAACGAAATATTTGTTTGTTTATTTTAATTTTTCCAACAGACAACAAAGACAAAGAAATCTAAAAATGAAATGGAAGCAACTCATGGACTGAGAAGCAAACACTAATTTACGCAACTATTTGTTATTCATAATTCAATGTAGTCTTTGATTTTCACCTGCGAATTCATTTGCGCTGTCATCCGCAGATTTCAAAATGACACCGAAATAGAAGGAACATCATGTTTATTAAAATATATCGCCGATTCAGAGACACGCTTAACAGCTGCAGAGAAACACATTCGCGACCTGACTACGTCCGTATCTCTTCCCATATCTGAGAGCAAATGTTTCCCGAACTTCTACGCGTGAATTTTAATATTAGAAATGACCTTACGCCATTTTGAATAGAAAAGATTCAAGTTAACCGGGATAACACTTCATCCGGGCATTCTTTTATTTGGTAACCCTGTTCTTGTGGGTGCCAAGAATACGACAGTTACATCCCTCGCAAACGGTTAAGAAACACTACCGTCGGCCACCCCCACCAGCCCGGCCCAAAAAGGATTCAATTCTGGTGGGGACGCTTCACCAAAGTCAGACTTTTTGATTCAATTGTATAACAGGGATGATATCAGTCTATATATTTGAGATGAGTTATGATATATATTATTTACATTATTCGGTCTATTGTCCTCATCATATTACGTTTCGGCCTTTCAGTAGTTGTATATATTTCTGAGATGAGGTATTATGTACACTATTTTCATTATTCGGACTATTGTCCTCATCTTTGTCGTCGAATATATTACAACGTTTCGGCCTTTCAGTATCTGTCTATATTTCTGAGATGAGGTATTATGTACACTATTTACATTATTCGGACCATTGTCCCCATCTTTGTCGCCATATTTATTACAACGTTTCGGCCTTTCAGTATCTGTCTATATTTCTGAGATGAGGTATTATGTACACTATTTACATTATTCGGACTATTGTACTCATCATTGTCGCCATATTTATCACAACGTTTCGGCCTTTCAGTAGCTGTCTATATTTCTGAGATGAGGTATTATATACACTATTTACATTATTCGGACTATTCTCCTCATCTTTGTCACCATATTTATGACAACGTTTCGGCTTTTCAGTATCTGTCTATTATTTCTGAGATGAGGTATTATGTACACTATTTACATTATTCGGACTATTGCCCTCATCTTTGTCGCCATATTTATTACAACGTTTCGGCCTTTCAGTATCTGACTATATTTCTGAGATGACGTATTATGTACACTATTTACATTATTCGGGCTATTGTCCTCATATTTGTCGCCATATTTATTACAACGTTTCGGCCTTTCAGTATCTGACTATATTTCTGAGATGACGTATTATGTACACTATTTACATTATTCGGACTATTGTCCTCATATTTGTCGCCATATTTATTACAACGTTTCGGCCTTTCAGTATCTGACTATATTTCTGAGATGACGTATTATGTACACTTTTTACATTATTCGGACTATTGTCCTCATATTTGTCGCTATATTTATTACTAAATAATAAATATGGCAACGTAGATAAGGCCAATAATCCGAATTATGTAAATAATGAACCGGGATGATATCTGGCTTTTCTTTTAATCTTCTTATAAACTTGTGCACTTTTGACTGGAGTATAAACCTGATCTACGCCTGTCTTTTTTTTTTACCCTAGTTTAAACTGGACCTATGTCTGGTTTTTTGATCATAGTGTAAAATGGACTACTCTCTTTCTATTTTTGAGATTATTTTATTCGTTGTGATTCGTGTCATGACTTTGGCCCGAACCGAAGACATTTTTATGTTTATTCATTCTTTTTATAGATACAAATATTTAAGTTTATGCTCTGTTATGTTTATGTCTTAAAATAATTATCGGACTTTGTCCATTTCATAATGTGTGACGTCATTTGTTTAAATTTGGATACGCATTGAGCAGATATGAATGTACGTCAGAGATTCATGGAAGATTGTGTTTAAAAGCAGTAAACTCGACCTTGGTAACTGCACAATCTTTTTGTGGCTCTAATCAGTAAATGCACGTCAGGCTATATGACAGTTCCGTATAGGATACAGGTTCGATTCCTTTCGGAGGACGAATATTTTCTATGAAAATTTCTCGGATACTCAAGCCGATAAATGTTATTAATACTGTTTATTATAAACAGAGCATTTACTTAAATATTTATATCTATAAAAAGAATGTATAAACAAAAATATCTTAATATATATATATATATATTATAGTAAAAAAAGAAAGAACAGTAAGATATATAGTCCGGTGTTCTTGATATTTTTATTTTTACAAAACAGTGCTCAATGTAAATGTATATAGAATAAATAACCTTTTTTTCGAACGCAACTCATAATTGATACAATAATAGTTAATAAAAATGAACACGCTACCGCCCCTGTCTAAATGATTGGATTTCTCTGTATCCTTGGAAACAAAGTATTATGAATTGTATGTGCTTTAAATCTCAGTAAATTTAAAAATAAGTTATTCCAAAATTCGCTTGAAGATGAAACAGAACTAATATTATAATTTGATTCTATAATTAAATTTGAAGTTTTAGCTTCGGTTTTTGAAACATGGTACTTCCTGTGTAGAGAAGGAACCATATTTTTAAATCAGTTAATATATATATATATATATATATATATATATATATATATATATAAACGTGGGCATTGAAATCAACACCCAGAAACGCCAGTCGGTTTCATAGTTAAATGCAATCTTCTGGCAATATGCGTTATATGCGTTGTGTTTTTACTTGACTATTTATATGATATATATATATATATATATATATATATATATATATATATATATATGAATCAGTGCTGCATTGTGTGCAGTCTGTTATATTGTTCTAACATTTATCTTGCTGGTCGGCAACCGTTGATAAAAATAATTCAGACGTATTACTATTTTTTTTGTTTTAATCTGGTATAAACCGGAATATTGTCGTCCTGGGTATGACGATAATCTATATCCGCGTCCTGGGTAACACGATTAGCTATATCCGCGCCCTTTCTTTAGACGATAAACTACATCCGCTCCCGGGGTAAGACGATAAATTACATCCAACTGCAAGATCCCCCTCTTTATTTTTGGTCTTCCCAGGTCCACCCTCATTTAGATTGGTAACACCTGCTATGGGCAAATAGTTAACCCCTAAATTGGGGTTAAAATGTGTAAAAATGTGTTATAATGCAAGCAATACATTTTTGTAAAAATTTTTACCTGCAAAAAATTTCTGAAGAAAAAACTATTGCTTTTTTTTGGGGGAAAAATATTACCAGCGATAAAAATGTTGACGGCATTAAATAACCCATGGATGTTGATAAGCTGTAAAACAAACCAAACCAAACCAAACCAAACCAATCTGGATCAATGTCTAGCTTTTTTATTCGAGTGTAAACTGGGCCCATGTTCCTTTCAACGAAAGTATTAAACGTACCCATATATAAACGAACACACACACACACACGCAAACAACCTGGGTTTTATAATAAGTATAACTCGATATGAGTTGTCCCCCTTTCATTCTCGCGATAGCGATGCCTCTTAATCGTGTTTTCAAATTGATTTCGTGCAAAAACAATTGTGTTTTTCCCATTTTTGGCGCTGTCAGAACTACCGCAAGGTAATTTTACGTAGTCCTGTGAAGTTTTGTTGAAATCGGTTTCAAAAATGTAGGAAATCCGATCACATCCACACACACACACACACACACACACACACATAACCTGGGTTTTATAATAAGAATGATTGACTTTTATTCTTTAAAGATTCTCATATTCTCTAACATCAAGTAACCTCTTGCGTCCTAGTATCTTTATTTCCTTGCTTGGAGTGAAATAACTAAAAAAGAAAAAATCAGAAGATAACGAAATTTTGCAGGTCAAATTTGACTAGAAACCCGAAAATCCACAAGCGAGAAAAAATTGTTACCATAGAATTTACGATTACATCTCGCCATTTCAACTGTAAAATGATGAAATCTTGCTGCCAATCTAGTACTGCGCTTAAATTCGTCTCGGTGCCATAGAAGAGAGCGATATTTATTCCTGTTTATTTCCAGAAAATGTGGTACAAGGCCAACACGAGGAAAAGGACAGTCTTCTTTTGTCTTAAGTTAAACTTAGCTAGCCACAAACACTCACCTAAAGATACGACAATATTCCTAACACCAAAACAATGTATTCTTACTTAACATCTTTTCTTGATCCACTATAATAACTCCAAAATTCCATGAGGCCCTAACTAGTCTCCATATGCACAATTCATTATCTGTTGGGGAGGGAAATAAAAAAAAACAAAAAAAAACAGGAGAGCTCAGAACAATTAGCATGAAATTATTTGCAGAAAAGGTACAGGGATGCTACGTTTGTAACTGAAGCCGAGATGACAGGTCAGGACCAATAACATGGCAGATTCATATTTGGATTTTATCAAGAATCTTTAAATACATAGAAAAAGCACCAGACCAGATGTGACAGCAATTCATGGACGAATGGTAGACTTATAAATATGTAAAATAGATTCTGACGAGAAATAATTGTCTTGCACGACCCATGTGAACTCCTACCAGCAGATCTAGCAATTGATTCGATATCATCTTTCATCCACTTCATGCCAGCGGAAAACGTTAGCCGAAAAAGGTACACGAGTCACTTTTCTGGGGGTTAGACAATTATCAGGGAGTATTTATTATTATTTATTTATTTATTTATTTTATTTTATTTATTTATTTATTTATTTATTTTTTTGAGGCGTTTATATTTACAAGCCATTTCTTGCATCCGTTAACAAATTGTTGGTTATTTTGAGCTCGGCTGTCAATTTGACCTAATTGGACCGATCAGAATCATTATTAAGGTAGTTACGCCAACAGCATAGATGCCGAATTGAACAATAATTATATATACACTTTAAATTGAGTTGCACGTGACGAGGTGGGAATTGAAATGGATGTCGGTGTTGAGAGGGATAATTTCATTTTCTGTGTTACAACAAATCGAGGTTACAGGAAAAGTGTACAAGTCAAATGTACGGCCATTAAACTTCAAAATTACATGAATACAATATGGGAACCAGTAATAAAGAGTGCCAGAGAAAAGCGATAATAACAACAAAAATTGCATTATAAGCTCTGGTAAAAACATGAAATGATAACAGCAACACTGGTAAAAAAAAATGATTGCTGAAGACATTAGGTTTATAATACCCAGAAATTCATACACAGATGTCCTCAAGGAGACATGGCACAGTTGATAAAGGTGTTGATTAGATCCAGTGACAGGACCCAAAGAGTGTGAGTTCAATACCCGAACTTGGAGAGGGAAATTAACAGGAGATTACTAATAACTGACATCTATTAGACATGGCACGTGGAACTAGAACAGTCTACCCCAGTGAGCGAAATAAAGGGTTCAGTTCGACATGAAGAAAGCCGGAGAAAGATGAGGACAATAGTCCAAATAATGTACATAATACCTCATATTTTTTCACATCCAACCCAGTTCTGCGGAATCAGAATCAAGGTTGAGTTTAAGCAAGCGAGAGAGCCAATTAGAGTAAAGTGCCATGCAGATTTAAATTTTTCCCACTTGTGACGAATGCAGCTAGTTAACATTCGTGTCCGTCAGCTGTTGGCTCTCACGCTGGCCAATAGAATCTTCCTGCCTATTCGTGGCAGCCAGGTATAGGCTCTCATTCTGGCCAGTAGAAAATGGCCGCAAACTACATGAAAACTGCCGTAGAAGCATGAAAAAATCAATTATTTCCACTATCGATGGGAGTTGGGAAATGCAAAGTCGGTCTTGGCCTAGCCGTTAACTTGGAGCATGTGCATGTAAATTTTGGTGCAAATCCGTCGAAAATTGCGGCCGTGCATTCGTTACACACACACACACACACACACACACACAGCCTTTTATAGATAGAAATGTATTTATAAAAAAAGGTACAGAGAAGATATGTTAAGGCGGTGGGAAAATGCCAGGTCAGGACTAATAATATTGCAGATTCTTATTTGGATTTTATCAATAATCTCTAAATATATATAAGGATGCAAAAGAGCAAGCTTGTCCCTACCTTAGTTAGTTCGCACGACCGTTACGTCCTACCAATAAATAATGGAAAAAGGAGAAAATAAAGTACCTATTCTATGTACAATTTCCTTATCTCCATAATTCGTCCTGATTTCCTTTGGGACAGAACATAGACAACCAAATATACAAAAGTAGTTAATGGCCAAAATGTGATCGCCTTTGTTTAAAATCGATCCGAACTCTGAAATCAGAATTCCAGTGAGAGAAGAAAATTAATTACATTCACGGAAGCAACAATTATTCATACGCAGCTCGAAGGACGTACGCATGGTTTATAAATCAGGTTCCTGAACACAACAACAAAGAAAAAAAAAAGAAAAAAAGACAAGCAAGAAAAAGAAAATTGAAGCGTAACTCGTAGAGGAAAAATATGGCTGATAAAATTTGCTGTCGGATTCTTGAGGTGCAGGGCGAAAAGAAATATTTATATAATTTAATTTAGACCAGAGGGGGTTTTCTATACATATATTTTCTCAAATTTATTCAGTCACACAGTTTTCTTCTCGTTGTACCTTTTGGTTACTAGTATATATATATATATATATATATATATATATATATATATATATATATATATATATATATATATATCTTCTGTATGGAGCACTGTTTTTTAAAAATAAAAAACAAAAGTACTAAGGAACTCCGGATTATTTACCTAACATTTTCTTTTCTATTTTTCTATATATTTTCACACACACACACACACACACATATATATATATTTATATATATATATACATATATATCTTCATATATAAATATGTGTATATATTTATATATATATATGTATATATATATATAATATATATGCATATATATATATGTATATATATATATGTATATATATATATATATATATATGCATATATATTACATATATACGCATATATACGCATATGCATATATATTACATAATTTACGCATAATTGTCATTTTAAATTTATGACCAACATATATATATATATATATATATATATATATATATATATATATATATGCTGGTCGTAAATTTAAAATGAGAATCATGCGGAAAACAAACAAATCACATTATATCTTATTATTCAGTTTCCAATATTTTCTTAAGATACTCTCATTAATAAATCAAAAGGCAATATGAAATATGAATAAATATTTAAAATAAGTGTCTGAGCAGATATTTTACTCATGGCCAGTCTTCTTACATTTAATTATATATACGAAGTCTGTCTGAAAAGTAACGGGACCGATGCCACAAACAATTTTTTTCAATTCCAGACAACAAATTGCATGGTTATCCATTCAAAGTTATTTTTCCTTGAGTTTAATGGTCTTTTCCATCTTTCTCTGCTACATTTCTATGCAATGCTGGAACTAGTCTTCTTAGATGCCCTTCAGCTCTGTCGTTACGGTCATCTTAATGACGTTCAAGACTTCAAAACGGGTCTCTTGATGATCTACTTGAGCTTTGGGGGAAAAGATGCAATACGGCGAGGTTCTTCTCGGCCAAGACACGGTAGATAGAAAAAGATACCCCCCCCGCCTCAAAACACAGATCTAAATTGGTCAACTGTTAGCTGATTTTCTTCGTTTTTATTCCTATTTGAAATAAGGAATTCTTATAAATATATTACTTTTGGTTGATTCCCTTGTAAGAGTTAGAAGAGACAGGAGAGGAAAAATATGGCTGATAAAATTTGCTGTCGGATTCTTAAGGTGCAGGGCGAAAAGAAATATTTATTTAATTTAATTTAGACCAGAGGGGATTTTCTATACATATATTTTCTCAAATGGAGAGCCATGATTACTCACTTTCTGAAGGGATACGGCACATTTTTTAAAATAATATTCACCCATTACAATGCAGAGGGTTATTGCGTGGAGTTATATTAGCGTAGGAAAGGACAAGCGTTTCGAGTATAGAGAGGAAGTAGACTTTAGAAGGAATCGGAAACCCAACCTTAGACAGGAAACAAGGGATAAACTTCTACTCTCGTTTAAAAGACCTAGGATAATTTTTTCTGAGTAAGACGATAAACTACGTCCAACAGCAAGGCCTCTGATCAGGAGATTTTGAGCAGCGTGGGACCACCTCTTAATTGCTGGTGTCACAAACATTTTACTTGATTTCCAAACAGCAAACTACATGATTTCCACTTCAAATTAATCCTCCTCGGGTCTAATGTAGTTTTCCATCCTTCTCTGCCACACTTCTCTGCCCTGCTGGAAGGATTCTTCTTGGATACTCCTCAGCTCCGTCGTTATGGCCCTTTTTATGGGCTCCACGCCTTCAAAACGGGTCCCCTTCATAATGCCCTTAAGCTTTTGGAAAAGAAAAAAAAGTCACATGAAACAAGATCAGGTGAATAAGGAGATTGTCCCCGTAAAGCAATGCTTTTCTTGCCGAGGAACATCAGGATGTTCATAGTGTTGTGAGCAGTTGCTTTGTCGTTGTAAAGCTGTCACGGCTCTCTTTCTGTTGCTTCAACTCTTTTCTTCATCTGTGTGAAGAATGTTTAGAATTATAAATATTTCCTTGTCCTTAGAGGAAAATGTAAAAACTGCGATGATACATTAGCTTCTGATGATCTTTTTTTATAAGATTCTAAAATGTAAATCAAATTTAAGCGTCTAATGACTTTTTTGATTTTTTTTTTTTCAGATTTAACAACTTAAGTCTTTGGCAATTTCAACCATAGAAAAATTAACAATCAAACAATGTGTTAAAGTTATCAAAGCCTATTACGAAAATGCGGGTCATCTCAAAAGTAAGGTCTATGCCAACAATCCAACAACAATTCAACAGCTGAAGGATGAGATAATAAGGCATATTGGTGAGATCGAGGCGCAACTATGCAGAGACGCCATCAAAAATTTTGACCATCGAGTGGAGGTGTTCCGCCGAAGCCTTGCTAAACATTTGGGTGATATTATTTTTCACACATAATTGTCATGACTTAAATAACATGAGCCAATAGTGAAATAAAAAATTTTCACCAATAACACTGATTTCTTTACTACTGACTTTGATCCGCCTTAACGAAACACCCTTTATATATAGATTATCATGGCTCTCCACAACCCCCCATTAAACATTAACATACGAGATTGCACTATGTACATTATTCAGACAGTTATTCTCATCTTCATTGCCATATTCACAACGTTTTGGCCGTTATACACTTCTTCAGGTCATTGGAATTTCGAACCGAACCCTTTATTTTGTCCACCGACTGTTCTAGTTTCACGTGCCATGCCTCTTCTGGATGTCTCATTTATTTCCCTTTAACTCAACTCTCCACGTATTTTGGTTTACTACTGCTGTGGCCTGGTATTGAATTCACAACTCTTTCGGTCTAGTCACTGGATCTAACCTACGCCTTTATTCACAGCATACAACGGCCAAACGTTGTGAATATGGCAATGAAGATGAAGATAACATAACGAATAATGTAAATAATCATAATACCTCATCTCAAAAGACTTTGCTAATAACACTATTCCATTTAATATTACAGTGTTTTGGAATATGACTCGGTACAAGTACTCATTCAAATTTATTGTAATGATAATATTATGCTTTATTTGGTTGAAATTTATAAAATCTTTCTCTTAAAACAATTTTTCACAAAAATAGGTTTCTCAAGCCCAGTAGCTGTTATTGCTCTTTCCAGTATTGATGGGAGTTTCCTTCCTAATCTTTTGTTTGAAGTTGTGTGGAAAGTCGACATAATCATAACGTTATAATTTTTTAATCAAGTGACAGATGCTATCTGTTTTTGTTGGTGTTGCTGTTGTAAGTACTCTAGTGATGGGATTTATGTTATGTTTGCGATTATGTAGCGCCAGTCTACAATGCTAAAGATGATCTTTGTTAAGTCCTTCAGGAAAGACGGACCATTAAAGAAGAAGAAGGGTTGTTCCATGTTCTTTCAGCACTGGCAATCTTGATTCTCACCAACTTACCGTCTTTTGTTTCTATGAGTAGCTTTCTGCAAGCCTCATTCGGAGGTCGGTACATTTCTTAAGCTTTTCAATTTATATAAACCCTGATATTATGGTCACCAGTAACAGTCTCATTGATGAGGAAGTGTGGTTGTCTGGTTGGCTGACCTCAAAGATGATTTTATTCAAAGTTTTAAAATTACCCATGTCTATGATTTTTGTGCCATTCATATATTTTGAAATTTAAGGCTACCAGGAATTGATTTTGTAATTTAGGGCTACCAGGAATTTATTTTGAAATTTAAGGCAACCACGAATTTATTTTGAAATTTAAGGATAGCAGGAATTTATTTTGAAATTTAAGGCTACCAGGAATTTATTTTGAAACAATGAATTTATTTTGAAATTTAATGCTACCAGGAATTTACTTTGACATTTAGGGCTACCAGGAATTTTATTTCAATTTAAGTCTACCATGAATTTATTTGGAAATTATGGCAACCAGAAATTTATTTTGACATTTAAGGTTACCAGGAAATGATTTTGAATTTTAGGGCTACCATGAATTGATTTTGAAATTTAAGGTAATTAGGAATGTATTTTGAAATGTAAGGCTAACAGAAATTTATTTCGAAATTTAGGTCTACCGGGAATTTATATTGAAATTTAAGGCTACTGGGAATTTGAACTCCATATTTGTTTAGTGATTTTAATATCCCTGTCCCCAATGAGACATGGAATAATTATCTTGTCTTCAGATGCTACATTTTACTGATTTCTATCTCGGGTATTTGACTAGTTGTTGTTGTTGGTGGTATTATTATTATTATTATTTTATTTCCTTTGATTTCTGGTGTATACTCATTTTCTTCCGGGTCCCAACCAGAGACCTAAGGCAAGAAATTGCATCATGACATTTTCCACTGAGCAGTTTTGAAAAAAAATCACACATATTTTAAATACATAAAGCCCTTCGTAAGGTGTGGGCTGTACTTGTGACTAATTTTTTTTGTATTTCTTTAAGGCATTGGCTACCAGGGATTCCTTCAATTAGTCTATTGAAATCTTTTCCAATCAATCCGTGGGCTCCAACTACAACTGGAATTGTTGTTGTCCTCATACGACACATTTTTGAGATTTCAATTTCAAGGTCCTTGTATTTTGATAGTTTTTTTTAGTTATTATTATTATTATTCCATTTCCTTTTCTGTTATTTATAGTTTCCCTCTTTTTCTGCTTACGCCATTGTTATTGTAACTTCAATGTGAATGATCGCCTCTCCTTCTTAATGGAAGTGGGTCTATATATATATATATATATATATATATATATATATATATATATATATATATATATATATATGTATGTATGTATATATATATATATATATATATATATATATATATATATATGATAAGCTAACTAGACATATTGTTCGAGAAGCATTTGTACTAAATATATACATAGAATAATCTTAAGAGAATAATGAAAATGCTCTTAACAGCAATTAACGTAGAAAGACTGACATTAAAACTATTCATGCAAGATTTATCTATTTAGTTCTGGATGAGAAGAAAAGAATTGAAATAAAAATCAAACAGAATAAAGAAAGAAATACCGACTTTGATATCAAAAGGTCTTTACATGGTTTGAAATGTGGTAAAAGGTTCACTAATCTGGCCTCCTTTTAAGTCATTTTTCTTTTTTCTTCTTCATTTCTTTTCTCTTCTTCTTCTTCTTCATCTCATTATTATTACTATTATTATTATTATTATTATTATTTCCTTTGACTACTGTTATATTCACATTTCCTTCCGGGTCCCAACCAGAGACCTAAGGTCAGAAATGGCTTCTTCACATTTTCCACTGATCAGGAAAAAACAAGGAGAAACATGATCATGTAGTGGATCTAGGAAGGTTGTGTGAATATTTAAGATTGTGCTGCAAATAAAATATACAATATCCACAAACATAAATTATAAGAAATGGCCACAAGGTAACGATATTCAATCACGACAAAAAATACATGTTTGAAACAACAGATTAAATTTTATATACACAATTTACAATTTCTTGTATTTGTAATGATGTCTGCAAAGGTATAGAGGAACAGTTCTTTGCTGTTTCAGAAATGTTCAATGTCTAAAAAGTTGTCTGCCTTTGATTGAAAGGTTGAATTTAACTTAGACAAAAGATTTTTCTATGAAAGATATTAAGTGAAAAAGTTTGTTGTATGAATTTTTCCAATCTCTCATAAAAAAAAGGTTCTTTGGCGGCCATATTGACACATAATTCCCGTGTGTCTCTTTGTCTGTGTGTGTCTCAAAATGCGACGAAAATTCGTTTGCTGTTTCTATTTATAGTTTTTTTTTTAACAACATCGGCTCCAACGGCTTGGCAGCTTGTGGCAATTTTTTTCTGAGAAATGCGTGGGCGAATGTTGTATTTTTTATTTTTTAGCCAATAGGATTTCTTGAAACATTTAAATTAGGGGTGAATTTGAGAAAGATTTTTTTATGTTAGTTGAGCCTATTTTTGCACAAATTTTAACTGTTTTGTTATGGAAATTTCTGGAAGCTTATTTTTATTTAACAACCAATGAAATTCAAGAAAATGTTTGAAAATTGAAATGAGGGTTACTAAAATCACACACATTTTATATAGATAAAGCCCTTCGTAAATATGGGCTGTACTTGTGAGTACAATTTTATATATTTCTTTAAGGTATGGTCTATCAAGAATACTTTCAGTGAGTCTTTTGGAATCTTTTCCAATTAATCCGAGGGCTTCGATTACAACAGGAATTATTGATGTCCTCATGTGCCACATCTTTGGGATTTTCACTTCAAGATCCTTTAAATTTGATAGTTTTTTGAAGATCTTCACAAATACATTACAATCTACAGAGACCGCCATGTCAATAAGAAACCACATTCTGTTTTTGTGATCATTGATCCTGATGTCTGAGCGATTATCTTTGATTGTCCTGTCTTTTTTTCCTCTACCCCTCTTGCCTTTAATCTTTTCTGAGAATATGGATTTTCCAAGCCCTCTTTCCTCTTTATGACCCCTAAAATTTGAACTGTCTCTTCTGTCTATTAAGTATAACTGTCCTTCATGTTTCTACATTCCTTAAAACTTCGTTGTTGCTCCCATGGCATTCTCAGCATCCTTCTGCAGAACAATTTCTGTTGCTTCATGTTTGTTCTTTATCTTCGAGGAGATTTTCCAGCGTTCACTGTTATATAGGTGGACTGATATTACATTACGGTTCACTAGCCTTTTCTTTGTTTCTAGCGAAATTTTCCTGTTTCTTAACATATTGCTTAGTTTTTGGAAGGCATCTTTCGCTGTTATAATGCACCTTCGGATTTTGGTTTTGCACGTTCCGTCCTCTGTTAAAACACTTCCCAGATATTTAAATTGTTGTACTTGTTTGATTTTGATATCTCCAATTTGTAATTTGCATGTTAGCTGTTTCTTTTACTGACAACTATGCCTTGTATCTTCTTGCAATTAGTCCTTTCTTCTAGCCTTCCTTCACTAGCTTCTGCAAGAGTTCTTGTAATTTTCTTTCTGCGTCTACACAGCTTTGTTAACGTGTTGTTTCACTGAAATGAATGGAAACACGAAAGATTTCATTTTTTTTTACGTGTTTACAAGTATGGCAGATAAGCTTTGAACAACTAATATCATTGTACTAACATTCTGAGTTAACAAATGTGTTTTTCTTAATTATTTTCAGTAGATATTTTCTGTCAGTTTTGATTCTTTTGTTCATCCATAATTTTTTTTCCCGGGGAAGTCATCACCAGAACGAAAAAAAATTTTTTTTTTTATTTTTATTTATATCTTTAGTGATTGTTTTGTTTGTTCTTGATTTTGTTCTTTCTTTTTTTTTTTCTTTTTTTTGTTTTGGTTCTGATTCAAATAGCAGTAATCAGGTTCTACAGAAGGATGCTGAGAATGCCATGGATGAGACACGTGAATAACAATGTTTTAAGGAAAATGGAAACCAAAAGATCATTTATACTTAGAATCAATGACGATTGCCTCTAGCATGAAACAGACTGTCGCCTCTAAATGTTGACTTCTATGTTCACTTTTATATTTACACACGTTCTATCTCTGATATTGAGCACTATCCCATAAATATATCACACCTTAATACCATATTTCTTCATATATATATATATATATATATATATATATATATATAAGACAAGAGGGGAAAATGTGATGTATATTTACATTGCCTTAATAAAGTTCCTCAGAGGATGAAATGTGTCGGCTAATTATAGCTTTTCCTCTTGTCTCTTTTTATTAACTTTGTCTCTTCTACAGATACATACACTCTATATGATAATTTTTAAACACATACACACACATATACACACACACACACACATATATATATATATATATTTCTTTAGTGTAATGTACTAGCAGGCTCGTCTGCTCGCCATCGCTTCGCAAAGAAAGATATATTAACTACTTGAAATCTTCGAAACAAATTTTAAATGAATATTTCATTCATAGATTGGCTTGTTATAGTTAAGGAAAGTTTTTCCAAATAGATGCCAATTTCTTGAGGATCAAGTAAAATGCAAATTTCAAAGACTTTTCTGCACTATATAAGGCGATATTATTAAGCAGAACCATTTTTGATATGAAAATCAAAACAATCCTCGAATAAAAGAACACTAATGAAAGACAGTTAATTAATGAATTAATGTAAATTTTGTTAAACCTCCGTCGAAGGACAGAGTCGCAACTGAGGAAAAATATACTGAGAGGTGCCCAACCCTGGGGAACAGCTGCCCGAGGCCACGCTCTCTCATTGCACTGGAGAGAGGGATCGGTGCTCGCACCAAGGCCAACACAACCGAAAGTTGCAGGGGTTCGGGGAATTTTTGTTCCTAGCCCGGGTGTACGCGCTCGGGCACCCCACATTAAACCGACCTTCTGTTACAACGCAACTTCGTTGGGGGTCGAGTAAATACCAACTTACTATAAAGTAAATCTGGGGTGTTTTAATCTCAGAATTCGTAGGAGAATTGAGCTCCAATTTCGCATTTATTCATATAGATTCCATAATTGGGTTTTACGTACTTAGCTATTATTTTTCTCTAACTCTTCAAATGTTGAACGTATAACTAATTCTAATTTCTGTTTTCCCATCTTTGCACTAAATTAATTTTATCTCATATCTGTTCTATTCTGTCCATATTAATTTTATCTTATATCTATTCTGTAACCCATGAAATAAAAGTAATTGCTTGTACAGAAAATAAGGATCTACGTACATCAAATCGACTTTAAATTAAGTAGCAGCAGAAGAATTATCATTGAACTTTTAAAAGGTAAGCTTAAATATTGATGCAATAATTAAATGCAGCGATCAATTTTGAGTTATTCTGTAGTTTATTGATGCCTATCGCATCTACTCCTACCTAGCTATTGTGATGATGGCCAAACCAAGAGTCCTCCACAGCGGGGAAGCGTAAATGCCGCCCGATAGAGTGATTTTAAGCGAGATTAAAATTTTAGCTTGCTTAAAATTTTAAGCTAGCTGCAATTTTGGGTACAAAAAGAAAAATAAGAGTTACTACCCTTGAATCGTAAAAGGAATAATAATGGCTAGTATAATATATTAATATATATATTCTAACGTTGCATAATCTGGCAACCGTGAATCTGAGCTCAACGAAAATCGTTCCCTGTGCCTAACTTTTCTAGGGCTTTTGAATGAGCTTTGAATCATTGAAATCGGACCAGTGGCAGCGGAAGAGTTGCTTTGACACATAGGCACACAAACATACATACACTGTACTTTATATATTAAGGATTGCATTCGAACATACGTAAACAGCTACTTGAGTGCATCCATGTTTCGATTCCTCTCATAGCATCTCATCAGGCGTTGGTAAGTGAAGGTTATTACAATTTTTAATATTTAAAATGACTTGCTAACAATATATTTTCAAGCGGAAAAAAAATGAAATAAGAAAAGCAAGAAAGACATAAGATATAATTACCTCTAAAAGAAAAAGGAAAGAAAGACACAAGGTATAGTCAAAAGAAAGAAAAGAAAGAACCCCTGATGAAATGCTATGAGAGGCATCGAAACATGGTTGCATTTATGTAGTGGTCTACATAGGTTTAAATGCAATACCTTATAATAAAGAATTATAGTTCTACTAATGTATTGAGTCCTATCTTAAATTAATGTTGTGAACGTTTGAATTGATATTCGATTCGTTCTCTTTACATCAGGTTAATTATATATATATATATATATATATATATATATATATATATATATATATATATATATATACTCAAGTATATAATTGGTATATACGGAATTAATTCCAATAGCCAACAATTACTATTCTTAAAAGAGTTTTCAATACAAAGTAGAGCAGATCATCATCACTTGATAAGACACCGTGTGTGATTTTTTGTAGTGATTTTATAACATACTTATGTTATAATTTTTTTATAAATAATAATATATATATATATATATATATATATATATATATATATATATATATATAATTATTTATTCGAAAATTATACATAAACATGTTATAAAATCACTAAAAAATAGCCATTTTGTTTCAACACTTCTGGTGTCTTATCAAGTGATGTTGAATGTAGAATAAAGGGTTTTAAAAGGTTCAAATTAATCAAACATCCCTTGCTAGGGGAAACGCTATTACATAAGCTGGAATGACCAATTGGAATACAAGTATATGAGAATTCAAAAAACATGACAACAGACTTTAAGGTTATAATTATTATTTAATGCTTTAATGTTAGGGTTAGACTAACTAATAAATATTAAATTACACTATAAAATTCTAACTAATAAATATTAAATTACACTATAAAATTCAAAATTACCAATTTTAAATTCAATCTATATTAAGTTTAATATATATATATATATATATATATATATGTGTGTGTGTGTGTGTGTGTGTGTGTGTGTGTGTGTGTGTGTGTGTGTGCTGTTATGTAGAAAAATAGGAAAGAACACGTTAGGTAAATAATCCGGATTCCTATAGTATTGTGGCACCATTTACCGAGGCAGAAAAAGAAAAGAAAGAAAAGAAGGTAAAAAAATGAGGCGAGACCCAAAACGTGGATGATAAGCAGAACACCACGGCTAAGAGACAATGGTTAAAGGATATTTTGATAAGTAACAAATGGCGAAAGAGTGTCATTACAATGACAGGGAAATTCTGAGGGGATAATGGAATCAGGTGTGTTTTGGCGACGGCTGTGTTATCTGGGATGCGTAAAATGCTGGCCAAAGAAAAGTCCAAATGAAAATGTTATTTCGATAAGTGACGGAAAACAGGTGGACAAAAGGGCTTTGGATAGATATGAAAAATTTGTGGCAAAAGCCGCACACGATGTGTCCACTGACCGATTTCTTTCGACGGAACATCTTTAGCCTGCGATAATAAAATTATGTTATCAGAAATATGTACCGAAAGTAAATGAATTCATTTCAAAGCGAATTATGGCATTCATGTGAGTACAT
>CAHIKZ030001259.1:100000-220000 GCA_903632075.3 Acanthosepion pharaonis
AGTTTACATTTGTAGCAATAAGACGTAATAGACTGAAGTTGTTTCAATTTCTTAGATGAAACCTTGTCATTATTATTCATATTTGACTCGTCTTTCTTTCATCTTATTTCTCTTGCTTCTTTACACCTTTGCAATAAGACAATAAGACGTAATAGTCTGAAATTGTGTGAATTTTCTTAGATGAATCCTAATAATATGAAATTGTGAATTTCTTTTGTCATTATTATTCATATTTGACCTTGTAGTCTAGTCTTTCTTTCATCATCTTGTTTTCTCTTGAATTTCTTTGATGAATCCTTGTCATTATTTTCATATTTGACTCGTCTTTCTTTCATCTTTTTTCTTGCTTGTTTTGAAAATAGTCTTGAATTGTGTGAATTTCTTAGATCTCTTTCTTTCAATTTCTCTTGCTTGTTTACCTTGAAAAAGACGTAATAGTCTGAATTTTTCTTAGATGAATCCTTGTCATTATTATTCATATTTGACTCGTCTTTCTTTCATCTTATTTCTCTTGCTTGTTTACACCTTGTAGCAATAAGACGTAATAGTCTGAAATTGTGTGAATTTCTTAGATGAATCCTTGTCATTATTATTCATATTTGACTCGTCTTTCTTTCATCTTATTTCTCTTGCTTGTTTACACCTTGTAGCAATAAGACGTAATAGATGAATTTCTTAGATGAAGCCTTTCATTCATATTTTATTTCATCTTATTTTCTTGCTTGTTTCCACCTTGTAGCAATAAGACGTAATAGTCTGAAATTGTGTGAATTTCTTAGATGAAGCCTTGTCATTATTATTCATATTTGACTCGTCTTTCTTTCATCTTATTTCTCTTGCTTGTTTCCACCTTGTAGCAATAAGACGTAATAGTCTGAAATTGTGTGAATTTCTTTGATGAAGCCTTGTCATTTATTCTTTCTTTTCATATTTCTCTTCTTGTTTCCACCTTTAGCAATAAGACCTTTGAAATCTTGAATTTCTTTTGCCTTGTCATTATTATTCATATTTTGTCTTTCTTTCATCTTAGCTTGTTTAAGAGCAATAAGACGTAATAGTCTGAAATTGTGTGAATTTCTTTAGATGAATTTGACTAGTCTTTCTTTGTCATTCTTGCTTGTTTATTCATATTTGACTCTTGTCATTATTATTCATATTTCTTTCTTTCTTTCATCTTATTTCTCTTGCTTGTTTCCACCTTGTAGCAATAAGACGTAATAGTCTGAAATTGTGTGAATTTCTTAGATGAAGCCTTGTCATTATTATTCATATTTGACTAGTCTTTCTTTCATCTTATTTCTCTTGCTTATTTTTTACCTTGTATTCATATTTGACTCGTCTTTCTTTCATCTTATTTCTCTTGCTTGTTTCCACCTTGTAGCAATAAGACGTAATAGTAATAGTCTGAAATTCATTATTATTCATATTTGTCGAATTTTCTTAGATGAAGACCTTGAATTTCTTAGATGAATCCTTGTCATTATTATTCATATTTGACTATTTCTTTCTTGTTTTCATCTTATTTCTCTTATTATTCATATTTTGTTTCATCACCTTGCTTGTTTACACCTAGCAATAAGACGTAATAGTCTGAAATTGTGAAATTTCTTAGATGAAGCCTTGTCATTATTATTCATATTTGAAGTCTTTCTTTCATCTTATTTCTCTTGCTTGTTTCCACCTTGTAGCAATAAGACGTAATAGTCTGAAATTGTGTGAATTTCTTTGATGAAGCCTTGTCATTAATATTCTTATTTGACTCGTCTTTCTTTCATTTTATTTTTTTTATAGTCTTGTCGTCTGAACATTGAATGTCTAAATGATAGAAAGGACCGGCTTGGCATCGATGAAAGTCGAAAATTTCGGAATTGTGTTGTACTTCCGTCAATAGATAATATTTTATTTCCGGAAAGGAAATAAACTCTGTCCCAACTTCAAAACGGTAAAGAAATGAACATATATGCCGTTTATGGAGATGGTGCCACAGCTAAGTGTATTTGTTGAAAGTCTTTTGCTAGGGTCAGAATGGAAATTTCCATCTTTACAACCTAGTAGTTTATGATGTCAAAATCGAAACACTAATCTATATATATTGGTTTGGTTTCTTTTACGGCATATCAACCTCAATGGGTTTTTTAATGCTGATAATATTTTCATTGTTTGCAAAATTTTTTTACCAGATATCTATTTCTGGTAACATTTTTTTCCTTCAAAAAATCTATTTCTGATAATTTTTTTCTTTCGTTGGTAATATTTTTTGAAAAAAATATATAGCTGGTAACATTTGTTTTTTTACAAGAATGTATTACTGGTAAGTTTTGTTTTTCAAAAATGTATTACTGGTAAGTTTTGTTTTTCAAAAATGTATTACTGGTAATAATTTTTTTACAAATTATTTCTGGTATTAAAATCTATTTTTACACTTTCAGAGCATTTTGACCCCAGTTTGGGGGGGGTAACTATTTGCCTATAGCTGGGACCCTAACTGGCGCTACCACTCCGGTCAGGTTGGGCCTGGGAACACCAGCAATTTAGAAGCGGTTCCACGCTCCTCAAAACCTCCTGATAATAGGCCTTGCTGTTTGATGCAGTTTACCGTCTTACCCAAGACGCGGATGTAGTTTATCGTCATACCCAGGACAGCTATATATATATATATAAAGAAGAGGATGTATGTGTGTCTGTTTGATACCTTTTCACTTGAGATCTATCCAACCGATTTTGACCAAACTTTGCATATACATTGTACAATGTAAGAGATAGATTCTTTGCGTAAAAATCGATAATTTTTTTTAAAATCTATAATCGATAAAGCTGATCAAAAATAAAAAATTCAACTTTTTTCCTCCGATTTCTTTCAAACGCAGTATGTAGGTTACTTACATCATACCGAGTTAAACGATACGCATTTTTATTTCTACACCACGGCGTTTAGCGAAAAACTGCGTAAAACGAAAAATCTATTTCAACACAAATTTTAAACTAAAAACTCCCTCAATTTTTATTTAACGTGATAATTGAGTCAACACATACAGCGAAAACCTGCGTAAATAGCGAAAAATGGCAATTTTTACTGGTTTCTCATTTTTCGTTGATTTTTCAATCAATTTTCATCAAACTTAACAATTGCTTTATAAATGTATCCTCTTTTACATCTCCGGTAGTACACTGACAAATTGAATTTCAAAAACTCCGAAATAATTGTGGTCTGAAGTGGGTCTTCATGTTGTCTGTTTTAACCCTTCATATTCCCGGCTAAATTCGATTGAATAAATACAGACTACTTCTTTTATATCAGTAACTGCATAAATTCAAAATGTTTTTTGGATGGAAGTACTTTAAAATAATTGAAGAAGATAAACTCTGTTAAATTTTAAAATGATGCTGTCTTTGCTCCATTCTAATTGAACGCTTTTTTCTGATCGACCAGCTGGCTATGGCTGCTAGTCCCTGATAAGCTGGGTATGGCTGCTAGTATGCAATAAACGAAGAAGGTCTCAATAGAAATGAGCGTTGAAAAATCATTTCAATGGTGAAAAGTAGGAAATTTATAAATGGGAGGTGTTTAGCCGGGTGGAGTTGGAAAAATTCCGAAAAAGAAAACAAAAATTTGGTGAGATAGTGGTTGTGAGTTCAATCCCTGTGTCGGACTGTGCTTACATGAACTCAGTGGACCCGAGAGAGCAATAACTGAACAATATTAAAGAACTAGACCACATCCCTAGATATAAACAGTGGAATGAGAACGTCTACCCTTGTAGATTAAATAAAGAATAAAAATTAAAGAGTAAAATAATAAAGGAAAAAATAATAGAGACAAGAAGTATTGTTTTCAATATTGACATTTTAAAGTACTGAAGACTCTGTTACATCTAAACATAATGATGTTTTTTTACATTCTAATTGAACACATTTTTTCTGATCGACCAGCTCGGTATGACAGCTAGTTAAATATAATACAGGCCACATACAGGACATCGTACAGTTAATTCACATAGCTTACATGAGCGTTATAAGGAATTTGAAAAATTAGTTTATATATATATATATATATATATATATATATATATATATATATATATATATACATATATATATAATTGGAGTATACGGAATGAATTCCAATAAACAACAATTACTATTCTTAAAAGAGTGCTCAATACAGAGTAGAGCAGATATAATTATTTATTTAAAAAAAAAATTATAACATAAATATGTTATAAAATCAGTACAAAAATAGCCATTTTGTTTCAACACCTCAGGTGTGATGATATTGAATTTAAATTTTTTGATGTGATGATGTTGAATTTAAATTTTTTAAATTCAACAACATCACTTTTTTTTCTTGTTGACAATCAAATATTCTGTCCTCTTTCACATAATAGTTAGTCTATTCTTCTTGCTTTCTTTTACTACCTTGTCTAGGATGCTTCGTACGTTTTCTTGTGAGTTTTCTTGGTTTGGTTTGATTTGTTTTACGGCATATCAACACCTCAATGGCTTTTTAATGCCGACAAGTTTTTTATTGGTGGTAATATTTTTTTATCTATCTATCTATCTATCTATCTATCTATCTATCTATCTATCTATCTATCTATCTCAGTATATATTGGTTTCATTTGTTTTGTTTTACGTCATATCAACACCTCAATGGGTTATTTAATGCCAAGATTTTTATTGGTGGCAATTTTTTTTATCTATCTATCTATTGGTTTGGATTGGTTTGTTTTACGGCATATCAACACCTCAATGGGTTATTTAATGTCAACAAGATTTTTATTGATGCTAATATTTTTATCTATCTATCTATCTATCTATCTATCTATCTATCTATCTGTCTGTCTATCTATCTCAGTATATATTGGTTTGGTTTGTTTTACGGCATATCAACACCTCAATGTGTTATTTAATGTCGACAAGATTTTTATTGCTGCTAGTATTTTTATCTATCTATCTCTCTATCTATCTCAGTATATATTGGTTTGGATTGGATTCTCAATGGGTTATTTAATGTCGACAAGTTTGCTTGTTTTTATTGCTAGTAATATTTTTCCCAAAATGTATTGCTGGTAAAATTTTTCTTCAAAAATGTATTGCTGGTAATAATATTTGTTGCTGGTAATAAAACCTATTCTTACTCTTTCCTAGTGTTTTGGACCCAGTTTGGGAAGTTAACTATTTGCCATAGTTGGGACCCTAACAGGTGCTACCACTTCTGTTCAGGGTGGACCTAGGAACACCAGCAATTAAAAGGTGGTTCCACGCTCCTTGAAGCCTCCTGATCAGAAGCCTTGGTGTTGGATGTCGTTTATCGTCTGACCCTAGACGCCTCATTTTTTGTGGTTGCGGGGTGGGGTCTTACCCCTCTGCAGAGATGTCAGTCGTCTTTATTCTGAAGCCTCAGCCGACAGGATGGTCTGTGTTTGCCATGACGTCATTTAATACTAATGTTAAACAACCGTTGATCAAAATAAGAATACTTTTTGAAGTTAAACACATTCCTGTCATGTATAATAGACATCGTAGTTTAGAAGTTTATTTATATAATCGTTTCAGAAAAAAAATTATCTACTGAATATATAAACGATGACAGTGTTTTTGAATTGATTCACCTTGAATACGATACTTTAGTGTATGAAAAACATGAACAGTATTATTTATTCATTTACATGTTCTCATCATAGGTCTGCCGGTTATCTCCGTAAATCGAGTGGCAAAATGTCTTGTCAAACATCCAGCACCTTCCTCAGTATTCACGTAGATCTCAGCACTCCCATAGTCTAGACTAGGGGTCGACAACGTTTTACTAACTATATGCCGACTTAGGGTTTAAAAATTATTCAGTTTGCGAACAGTATATGTATTTTTATACAAGTCAATATACCTGTTCTAAAATATATTTTATATAGTAATACATATTGGAAACAGCTAAATGCAGTAGTTATTAATTCGGACTTCGTGATGTCACTTCCGGCTGCGTGACATTGGAAATTGTTTGGTTTTCGCGCTTCAAAAAAGGAAATTTTGAGCTGGAGGATGAGGAGCTCACCGGTCGACAAGTTGAGTTTGATGAGAAGCGATTAAACAGGTTTCTTCACGAAAATCCACGTCAGACGGCCAGAGAATTGGCGGAACAGATGAATTGCAAGCAGTAAACTGTGTTAAAGTTGGCGAAGGGGTACATTTCTATAATTGATGATGAAATCAACCTCATTAAGCATTGCGGCAAATCATTATTATACCATAAGGATCTATTACGGATTAAAAAAGGAACTAGGACGATATTTACACCCCCCCATATAATCTAGCAGTTAAAACTAAAATAGGAAAAATGTTTTTTTTTAAATTATTAAAAAGAATTCCCCCCTCGACTAATGTATTGTATAAAATTTTCAACAAAAACAACGTTAAATTAAGTTATAGTTGCATATCAAATATGACTAACTTACTTAGAAAATACAACAGGAAAAAAACAAACCCCACACCCCAACACCTCTAAGTGTAACTGTAGAAATAAGGACACTTGTCCACTTGAGGGCAGATGACAACAGGAGGGTGTGGTGTACAAAGTCGAGATACATAGAAATAAACCGAATAACACTGACAAGAACCCCAAAATATACATAGGATCGACCCAAGGTAGCTTCAAAAAACGTTATTATAATCATCTAAGTAGTTTTAATCATGAAACCTATAGACATAGTACCAGCTTGTCTACTTAAATATGGGATATAAAGCAAGAAGTTAATAGTGACGCCATTTTGAAATGGGAAATGTTAAGAAAATGCCATAAATATAAGGCAGGTGACAAGTTTTGTTGGTTATGTATGGAAGACATCTATAATCGTCATCTATAAGAAGCTTAAGAATTTATTAAATAAAAGGTCCGAGATAATTAATAAGTGTAGGCATAGGAGAGACTGTTAATCAAAAAAGTGCTTTGGGTTTTCTTCCATCTCTCTGTCTCTTTTTTTTTTTGTCACGTGGTTTTATGTTTTAATGGTTTTATCAATAAATACTGTTCCGCCATTTCCTTTTTTAGCCAGTTTTACCCTGAAGATCCGTTAAGGTGAAACTTAAGTAGGTTATACTGGCTCCTTAGGATGTATTCTAATTTACCGCTCTGCTTAGCGTATTGAGCACTCTATGTTTTCGTTGTATATATACTCGTTTGGATTTTTTACCCTTTCGACTAAGGACTTAAGACACGAAAACATAGAGTGCTCAATACGCTAAGCAGAGCGGTAAATTAGAATACATCCTAAGGAGCCAGTATAACCTACTTAAGTTTCAAAATTTTAGTGAGAGTGTATGTGTGGGAGTGGGAAACAAGTGGGAGAGGGAAATGTATGAAAACTCTAGAGAGGGGGTGTAATAGAAAAAAGAAGAACAGAAAAGGCCTAAAGGTGAAGGTGGGGATTCAAATTTAACAGAGAGGAGTTTTAAAGAGGGGAGTTAAACAATGGTTTATGGAATATTAGTGTTTGAGCTTTTTTATTATATTATTACTCTGTCCTCATTATATCCTCTTTATATATATATATATATATATATATATATATATATATATATATATATTGACCACTAATATTATCTCTCTCTCTCTCTCTCTATATATATATATATATATATATATATATATATAAAGAAAAACAGACCAACTTTAAGGTTCCATTATGAAACATGTATATATATAATAAAAAAATATGAATATATATATATATATATATATATATATATATATATATATATATATATACATATTTTAAATTAAATAATATAGTAAATAATTTTTGACTATTTAGTTTTTATTAAATTCTTTTCATATCGTCTGATAATATATATAATATATATTATGTTTCATTAAACGAAGAAAATCACACTATTGATACATATTTTTAATACAATCATTAAGAAAATCACACTATTTACATATTTTTTTACAATAAGCCATTATCAAAGATGACAATTACATTACAATATATTAAGCAATACACGGGCAAGAAAGTGATGATAGTCTGTTTCTGTTTACATGGATGATTTCCAAGCAACGATAAACACGTGCATATAACACGCTGGAAGCGAAAATCGCACCGCAGCTCATGACGTCACACATGACCACGCGAGAGTGAATTCAAGAATTATTAAGTATGAAAAGCCGTTGGTATAAACCAATGCTTCGCATCTGTTACCAATTATAGACATTTAAGAATAATAATATAAACAAATAATATAAACGTTACATTACGAAACACTCTTTTAATCTTCTATGTGTTGTGTCTCTTCAGGACGTAGGCGATCATGGCTCTCCACAATTCCTTTTCCTTTGTAGCTATTAATAAATGTTTCCGAAGTGAATCTGTACACAGCAAACACGTCTTGAATTTGAATTTTGTTCGCCGATTTCAAGTACCTTTGCATCTCTCTTTTCTATCATAAGCTTTCTTCTTCTTCTTCTTCTTCTTCTTCTTCTTCTTCTTCTTCTTCTTCTTCTTCTTCTTCTACCTTATCTGTCTTTTTTCTTCTCTTCTCCATTAAACTCAGTCTTTTCTTTCTTTCTGCAAAATATTTTTTTCTTTTTTCCCACAACATATTGCTGTTCCTTTCTTTCTTCTTTCTCTTCGTTTACTCTCTATATTCCCCTCCCCCTCTATACACATTTATAATTACTACAGCAACAACATACCGGGAGCTTATAATAATGGCAAAATAGATTTAAATTTTCTTACAATTATGAGGTAAAAGTTGCGCAAGATATTGCAATTTTAAATTAGTTTGTTGGTTTGATTCTTTCTTTTTTTTCTTTTTTCCTTTCTTTGTTCTTTCTATTTTTTCTTTTTTTCTTTCTTTATTTTTTCTTTCTTTCTTTCTTTGTTCTTTTTTGTTTTTCTTTCTTTCTTTTTTCTTTCTTTTTCTTTCTTTCTGTCTTTCTATCTTTCTTTCTTTTTTTCTTTTTCTTTCTTTCTTTGTTCTTTTTTGTTTTCTTTCTTTTTCTTTCTTTCTTTCTTTTTTTCTTTCTTTTTTCTTTTTTCTTTTTCTTTCTTTCTTTCTTTGTTCTTTTTTGTTTTCTTTCTTTTTTTTTCTATCTTTCTTTTTTCTTTTTCTTTCTTTCTTTGTTCTTTTTTGTTTTCTTTTTTCTTTCTTTTTTCTTTTTCTATCTTTCTTTCTATCTTTCTTTTCTTTCTTTTTTTTTTCTTTCTTTCTTTCTTTCTTTGTTCTTTTTTGTTTTCTTTCTTTTTTCTTTTTCTTTCTATCTTTCTTTCTTTCTTTTTCTTTTTCTTTCTTTTTCTTTCTTTCTTTCTTTTTCTTTCTTTCACTTCCTTTTATTTTTATTTCTTTTTTCGTTTTTCTTTCTTTTTCTTTATTTCTTTCTTTTTTCTTTCTTTCTTATTTCTTTCATTCATTCATTCATTCTTTATTTCTTTCTTTTTTTCTTTCTTACTTCGTCATAATCAACGTCATTCCTCTTTCTTTCATCGCATTTTCGTCTCCATGTTCTAAAATTTGAATTTATTCGCCTCTGATTTTGCTAAAAGGTAATTAACTTTTCAAAAAAATATTCTTTACAGTGAGAATTGCCTTAAAGATAAAATTGCTTTAGGCTACCGACTTCAAAGAAAACCAGAGAAAATCAGATAAATAGATAGAGAGATATGAACGGACTGTAATAAATAGATAGATAGATAGATAGATAGATAGATAGATAGATAGATAGATAGATAGATAGATAGATATTAACGGACTCTGATTGATAGATATCAACGGACTGTGATAGATAGATAGATAGATAGATAGATAGATAGATAGATAGATAGATAGATAGATATGAACAGTTTGACATAGATATGTGCACTCTGGAATAGGTAGATTGACATGAAAAAGAGATAGATAGATAGATAGATAGATAGATAGATATTAACGATAGATATTAACGGACTGTGATTGATAGATATCAACGGACTGTGATAGATAGATAGATAGATAGATAGATAGATAGATAGATATAGATAGATATTAACGGACTGTGATTGATAGATATCAACGGACTGTGATAGATAGATAGATAGATAGATAGATAGATAGATAGATAGATAGATAGATAGAAAGCTGCTGTATTTGTATATGTGTGAGTATCTGTATGCAAGTGAGCATATTTACAAGTGTGGTGTGTAAATACCTAAATACATTCATACTTTTCTGTGTACGAAGATACATTCAGATTTATTATCCCCTAAGAAAGGATTAGTGTAATGCAAGACCAAATTGAATCGCAAGATGTCATTCTTGGAAAGTTCCAAATAAGGATTATATGATATTTTTAAGATCAACATTCAAAATCTCGAATTTATTAAAAGAATGTTAAGAAGAGGTCTAAGGTGTTCATGTGATGTCCTGTTCTATTGGTAACAAGGGTAAGTTCACCGGTGATCTGTGACAGACCATAGGCGATGGACATGGCTTGGCATTATTGCCCTTCTTTATAGGTTTTGTTTGAATGGATCAACCACACTTTGCCGTGAATATCAAAATTGCCAAGTTGGTTGATTTGGTTTACCGACGTATCAACCTCTAAGGGTTATTTAATGCCGAAATCTAAACACGTAATTTTATACTTTCAAGTACAGATATTTTGTACATAATTTTATACTTTCAAGTACAGATATTTTGTAGATATTTTTATACTTTCAAGTACAGATATTTTGTACATAATTTTATACTTTCAAATACAGATATTTTGTACGCAATTTTATACTTTCAAGTACAGATATTTTGTACATAATTTTATACTTTCAAGTACAGATATTTTGTACATAATTTTATACTTTCAAGTACAGATGTTTTGTACATAATTTTATACTTTCAAGTACAGATATTTTGTACGCAATTTTATACTTTCAAATACAGATATTTTGTTGGTAGTTTTATACTTTCACTTACAGATATTTTGTAGGTAATTTTATACTTTTAAGTACAGATATTTTGTAGATAATTTTATACTTTCAAGTACAGATATTTTGTAGGTAATTTTATACTTTCAAGTACAGATATTTTGCATGTAATTTTATACATTTGAGTACAGATATTTTGTGGGTAATTTTATACTTTCAAGTACAAATATTTTGTAGATAATTTTATACTTTCAAGTACAGATATTTTGTAGATATTTTTATTCTTTCAAGTACAGATATTTTGTAGATATTTTTATACTTTCAAGTACAGATATTTTGTACATAATTTTATACTTTCAAGTACAGATGTTTTGTACATAATTTTATACTTTCAAGTACAGATATTTTGTACACAATTTTATACTTTCAAGTACAGATATTTTGTTGGTTGTTTTATACTTTTAAGTACAGATATTTTGTTGGTAGTTTTATACTTTCACTTACAGATATTTTGTAGGTAATTTTATACTTTTAAGTACAGATATTTTGTTCGTAATTTTATACTTTCAAGTACAGATGTTTTGTTCGTAATTTTATACTTTCAAGTACAGATGTTTTGTTCGTAATTTTATACATTTAAGTACAGATATTTTGTGTGTAATCTTATACTTGCAAGTTCAGATGTTTTGTTCGTAATTTTATACTTTCAAGTACAGATATTATAGAAGTCAAATGACTTACCTGATAACATGACTGCCTTCTTGTGTCTTTATATTCATTCAGTAAAAATTACAAAATCTTGGCACAAGGCCGAACGGGGTGTGGGGAAAGTCTGGTATTTCTCTAGCTGTCCTATTCCTAGTTAACCACAATCATGTCCCATTCATTCATTACAATTACACATTCACCACAAGAACTCATCCATCACCACACAATCCTGCACATACCACAATACCACATATTCACAAGGGTCAGACAAAAACACACCATGGGATAAAAATATGTAATGTTCATATATATATATATATATATATATAATTAAAAAATCCCTTGAAACATGAAATGATGGGGAGGGGAGATGAATCCAGACATGAAACTCAGAAATGTCAACCAAAGACAAAACAAAATCAAAACAATGTTAGTAGGAACCGTCCATCTCTCAAAATAATAAGTGTGGCCGCTGTATTCTATCGATAGATAGAATCAAGAAACACACTCACTAATGGAAAGGGGAGGGGAAAATAAATGACGGAATGGGGAAATCAAAGGCTGACTCAGTCGAGATGAAAAAATGGGGACAAAAACAATCCGAGGAGATTGGGAATCTTGACATGAAGAAAAAGCCGGGAACAGGCCGGGAACAACACTTATTCACATTAACTAGGAACACAAAATATTTGCGCTAAGGGGACTTAAAAAAAGGAAATCAAGGCTAGCCCCGTCCTTACGAACCAGGCTAGCCTCTGTCACCCACCTTTCATTGAAACCTGTCGAAATCAAACGCTTTCGATCAGATCTGATTTTCACCTTAAGCTGATGCTTAAAGAAAACAATTAGATCAGGAGGGAATCTTGTGAAATGAATGTTATTCGTATCAGGGAACGAATAACGTTCATTTCGCAAGATTCTCACTTTTCGCGACATGCACACGACTACTCTAATCACGACTAGCAACGTGAAAAACACCATCCGTTTTACTCCAGAGAACGGGGGCCACATATTGTCACACGCGTACGCGAGATCGATGGACACGAGGTGATCGAGAGCGATACGAGCCGTCAACTCGCCGACATAATTCCAGAAAGGGCGCACCTGAGGACAATGGTAGAAGGCGTGCGATGCCGTTCCCTCTAAACCAAGGTCCCACCGATGACAATCTGGCAAATCTGCCTGGCCGCATCTGAAGAGTGCGTCATTGAGAGGTTGCACGTTCCGAATCAATCGTCAGCTAAGCGAAAACTCAGTGTTGGCGCCCAAGACCAAAAAGAGCGCAACTCTGATGCCGATAAGCCGAGCCGGCCACACAGAGGATCCTTCGCGACCCCCTCCACTAATTCATGATACAATAGTCTCCGACGCCGAGTAAGGTCACTGGACAGAGGAAAGACCCCAAGGCCGCCCGACAGTCATTGAAGAAACTCGACAACCTTCCACAACCGCGGGGGAGTGATAGTAAAGCTAAGGAAGGCGTCCCTAACACTCGGCGCCAAAATCGATTCCTCCGTCAAAACTCAGCATAGGAAAGCCAACCTTGAGGCATGGCGATGACTCAACAGGTGTGGAAAACTCAGCCCCCCATGACACGGACGCTGGTAACAGGCTTCTTTAAGGACCCAATGCTTGCGACCACCCCACAAGTAGATGATCAATAAACGTTCGATCGCCTTCATACGTTTCCTGTAAAGAGGAAGTACAGTCAAGCGGTAAAGAATGAGGGGCAAGATGTAAGTGGCACACGCCTCAGCCCTACCCTGTAAGGACAACCCCCTTCGAAGCCAAGTCCGAACCGACGCTCCGACCTTTGCTTGTACTTCTGACCAATTTTTCTTCAGCCAGAGTCCGGGCCCGAACCACACGCCAAGGATGCGGACGGGTCCATCAGTCCAGCTGAAGGGCCCCGGAAGCGCGACCCCCATCCAAGCACCTAACCGCAAGCCGAAGACTTGTTGCGGTTAATCTTGGCCCCCGTCACCTTCTCGTATCGTTCAAGCGCCTTCTGCACCACCTTAATGTCGCTGCAGCACGACACAAAGATGGATACGTCATCGGCGTACGCAGAAACCCTAGCTCGAACACTACCAGTGAAAACGGCGATTCCGCGTAGCGCCGGATTGCACGCCCTGTCCCTTAGCCGGCTAAGGAAGGGCTCCAACGCCAAAGCATAAAGTAAGGGCGACAGTGGGCACCCCTGTCGGACCGACCGAGTCAGCGAAAAGCGCTCGACCGCCTTCCGTTCAACTGTTCAACAGCACTGGGGGAGCGATACAGGAAGTTAATCCACCTTCAGAAGTCGGGTTCGAATTCGGCGGCCTGCAGAACAGCAGCCAGGTATTGATGGTCAACCCTGTCAAATGCCTTGGACTGATCCAAATTGATCAGCGCAGTTCGCTTGTTGTCTTTTAAACCCTTTATGATCGTGCGGATCAGATGCAGGTTGCTTTGAATTGAAGTCTTCTCAGGTCCCAACAAGCTCGTGGCAACTGACTGCAACCTCTTCGTCAGGATCTTGGCCAAAAGCTTTAACTCTGTGTTTGGCAGAGTTATGGGCCTGTATTCATCTAAATCTCGCCCAACGCCCTTGCTCTTTTTCAACAGCGTGGTCACACCCCTGGAAATCCGGTTGGGGATGGACCCCTGCCGGAACCAGTTGTTGAACACCACTGTCAAAATCGGGACAAAGGTGCAAATTTCGTAGGGCAGACCATCAAGTCCCGGTGACTTGCCTCTGCCGACCTTCTCCAATGCCAAGTAGACTTCGCCCTCCGTGATTTCACTCTCGCAGCTAGCTGCTTCAGACAGCGAGAGCCGAGGAAAGTCAGCCAAATAGCTTCGAAACTCTTCGCCACTGAGACCAGACTCCTTCGTAATGCGACTCTCGAAATGCCGCCGAAACGCCTCGCACATGTCCTTGGTCGCCCTCAGAAAGCGCCCCTTCGGGGTAATGACCTTGCGAATGTATCGATCGGAACCTCGACGGATCTCTTTCTGGTGCAATTCTGCACCCATGTTCACGGCTTCTTTAGACATCTTGTTTAATCTATGTCTAACTACTTGACCCTGATAGCCCTTGCTAGCCTCGCGCTTCAGGGCCTGCTTAGATACGGCTATCTCTAGGGAATCCCCCCAGCCACCGCCCGGGACAGACTATCCCTTAGAGTCTTCACTTTTTTACCTTTATCTAGAGCGAGTCGTTGGCTATATTCAGTGATGAAGGATCTAATCCTATCCTTAAGCCTCTCCCACCACTTACTCCCTATAACCGCCCCCACTAATTCCCGCTGTACTACTCTAGTTAGCTGTTGCTGAAAGTCCCCTCTGTCCAGTAAGGACTGATTGAACTTTCAGTGTGCAGCCATTCTAGGCCTAGTACCTAACACCATCCAGGCACAGACGAGTCTATGATCTGAATAGTCTACACGGTGGAACGTTGGACAATCTAGTAAATCTAGATCGACTCTTCTCACTAACATTCTGTCCAGGTAGCTGGCTACCTGGATAGACAGCCAACTACGAACCCACGTCCACATCACCTCCCTTGGATGATCGACCCGGTATCTATCGACGAGCTCAAAGTCGCCAATCACATCAACCAGGCTACGATCGCCCGATTCCTTCCCGCTAGCTCCCCGCCCCCTATCTCTCTTGGGGTCCAGGACGGCATTCCAGTCCCCCATTAAGACTAAGCGCGACGAATCAACCAGGAACGGCCCCAACTGACGGAAAAAGTCGACACGCTCACTCTGGTCGTTGGGCGCATAAACCGCAACGACCCGAAATGAACCACTGCTGACGGCAATATCAGCCACGATCAACCTGCCCTCCGCGTCAACATGAACAAGGTCTACCCTCGCATCCAGGGAACGTTTAACTAACAAGGAAACACCTCTGACCAGCTGGTCCCCGTATGCTGAATTGACAACAAAGTCGCTAGACAGCACACGAGCATCAACTTCGCAAACAAAGTATGTTTCCCGGATCGCAGCTACATCCACTCCAAAGGACCTGAGATCATAAAGCAGGTGGACAGCCTTACCCTGATCTCTCAGGCCCCTCGCATTCAGACTGGCTAGTTTGATTGACATAATTTAAGCCAGGGTCCCTTAAGCGAAGACTGGCCGGAAATCTGCGGGTGTTAGGACCCCGACGGATTGTCCCAGGCTCCCAGTACCCGACCATCTGGGACAAATCCACCGACGTCCATAGGGTAGGTTAATTTAACGGCCCTATATACAAAAGTGTGGAGTGATACGGGGAACCTCCCTGCACAGAAATTGGAAAGTTTTTTAAGCTCAGATGTACCTATCTCAAAAACCCTAATATCCGGGAATACATCCCTACATTCATGGAGATGGTAGCAAACTTTTAAGTACCCCTACCCCCGTGTCGCTAATGAAAGTTATGATACCAGGGGCCTAAGGAAAAATACGGGGATCCTCTACTGATTTGCCATCCACTGAAGTCAATTTAAAAAGCGGACCTAGTCGGGCTTTTCTATGCGCAGACAAGTCTTTTTCTAGTTCTCTCCTATCCCCCTTGCAGACCAACCCAGGGCCAGGGAAATATTTTTTTCTTTTTCTTTTTCTTTTCTTTATCCTGGTGGGACGGGGAAAGGGTAGATGTGTGTGAGGTGGGGTGGATATAGAAACGAGGGAGGAGGTGGAAGGAGAGGAAGACGGAGCACGGGAAGAGGATGAAGGGAGGCTCCTTGTTTTTGACACCATAACTGCTTGTTTCGGGGATGCAGGGACGGACAGGGACCTGGTTTTGTCTATGTATCCATCCGCCCTACTTCGTTGGCTTAGCACGGCCTCTTCTTCCTCTTCCTCCCTATTCGTCTTTAATGAAGAGGCACAGGGGCGCGGAGCTTTTGTTCCACCTCCATTTTCTTGTTGTTGTTCTTGTTCTAGTTGTTGTTGTTCTTGCTGTTCTTGTTGTTGTACCTGCTGCTGCTGTTTAGGGGGCTGTTTTACCGGTTGTTTTTCTATTTGCGCCCCCTTTTGCTTTTGAGAATACTTTCCGGGATTTCTCTGTTCCTGCACCTCCTGGGGCTGCATTTGTTTCTTTGGGATAATATTTGATATTAAGCACCGGCATTTTGCCTCTATTGGGAATTTGGTTAGAGATCTTTCAGAAATCACAGGATCCAAGACGTTTGCTTTCGACCTTGGCTTGGAATGCTTTTGCATTTTCAAGAACTCTCTTACAATTGTTTCGGACAGTTCCAAATTCGCCAGCGGTCCCACTACACCGTTCCTTATGATAGATATGTAGTACTGATTACGGTAATCTATGGCTGCATTAGGGCCGACTATTCAGTTATAGCTGATATTTTTAAAGATCCCCCAGAGTTGTGGATGACAGTTCTGGAGGCACTATATTTAAAGAGTATTGACAGAGAAAAACAAAGGCCACGTGAAAGGACTTACATTTAAACCAGGGTCCTTGTTTTAGGGATCTTTGCCACATGGGAACCCATCCTTTATGTAGGTGCCGACTCTGTTGCCATGGAGATTTCGAGGGTCATGCTGAGGCGAGTAGACCTGGATAGTGTGTTTCTGCACTGGGATAGATGGATCGATACCGGTTTCAAATATAAGCATAAAGTCAGATTTGACATCAAGACGATGGAGTTTCACCTTTGGAATGTAACCCTATTTAATGCCGAATGTTGTTTTATAAAGAAACGGGTAATATTATCATTACCATTAGAAACAGATGCTACACTTTGATCTCAGCTCTTTGTTTTCTCAATTTCTATTTTAGTCACAACGATGTTCATCCCGTGAATAAGACTCACTTTCGGTTAGACTATTTTTGGAGGTGACGAAAAGCAAATAATTAAAAATTATAAAATTAAAATGTTGTTTCTTCTTTAATTGTTTATATGTGAACACTTACACGCCTACAATACAACAGCACGCAAACTTAAGTCCCATAAGAGCCTGTAAAAATTTAAGTAGAAATCTAACTACAAACAATTCGATATTGAGATGTTAATAAAATAGAGAGAAACATTGGTGAATATAAAAGAAATGGCCGTCTCTTTTTGCCATTGTCTTGAGTCTGATTTTGTGTTTTCTCTGTTTGGTCAATGTTTTATATAACCCAAAGTCTTGCTTTTAAGTAAATATCTTTGTGTCGTCTAAGCTTCCAGTCGTTAAAGCTTTTCGCTTTCCTAGGTTTTAGTTGGATCAAGTAAAAGTATTTTTTTACTGACGTTAACCCTGTACAAAGCGCAAAGACATATATCGGTCTTGTTTGTTTTGTTTTTTTTTTACATCTTCTGTTGGACACAACTTCAGTCCGCCATGTTCTTGTAGTTGGACCCTCTAGTTGGAATAAACAGCACGTATTCCTAATTCAACAACACCCAAACCGACGCGGTTCTCTACAAGAACAGATACTACACTTTGATCCCAGCCCAAACTCTTTGTTTTCTCAATTTCTATTTAAGTCTCAACAATGTTCATCAAGTGAAAAAAAAATATTAGGCTGCGAAAGAAATCTTTCTAAATTTGTGCTCCATGAGAGAATGAAAGTCTGAAGAGGGATGAACGTTTTCATCTAACGTGAAATTAGGGGCAAATATCGTTGCGAAAATCTTTCTGACGTGAATGAGATAACTTTAGGTTTTGTTTTACGGCATGTCAACACCTCAGTGGGTTATTTAATGCCGAAAAGATTTTCATTGCTGCTAATATATCTATCTATCTATCTATCTATCTATCTATCTATCTCAGTATATATTGGTTTGGTTTGGTTTGTTTTACGCTATATCAACACCTCAATGGGTTATTTAATGCCGAAAAGATTTTCATTGCTGCTAATATATCTATCTATCTATCTATCTATCTATCTATCTATCTCAGTATATATTGGTTTGGTTTGGTTTGTTTTACGCTATATCAACACCTCAATGGGTTATTTAATGTCGACAAGATTTTTATTGCCGCTAATATTTTTATCTATCTATCTATCTATCTATCTATCTATCTATCTATCTATCTCAGTATATATTGGTTTGGTTTGGTTTGTTTTACGGCATATCAACACCTCAATGGGTTATTTAATGTCGACAAGATTTTTATTGCTGCTAATATTTCTATCTATCTATCTATCTATCTATCTATCTATCTATCTCAGTATATATTGGTTTGGTTTGGTTTGTTTTAAGCTATATCAACACCTCAATGGGTTATTTAATGTCGACAAGATTTTTATTGCTGCTAATATTTCTATCTATCTATCTATCTATCTATCTATCTATCTATCTATCTCAGTATATATTGGTTTGGTTTGGTTTGTTTTACGCTATATCAACACCTCAATGGGTTATTTAATGTCGACAAGATTTTTATTGCCGCTAATATTTTTATCTATCTATCTATCTATCTATCTATCTATCTATCTCAGTATATATTGGTTTGGTTTGGTTTGTTTTACGCTATATCAACACCTCAATGGGTTATTTAATGTCGACAAGATTTTTATTGCCGCTAATATTTTTATTATCTATCTATCTATCTATCTATCTATCTATCTATCTATCTCAGTATATATTGGTTTGGTTTGGTTTGTTTTACGCTATATCAACACCTCAATGGGTTATTTAATGTCGACAAGATTTTTATTGCTGCTAATATTTCTATCTATCTATCTATCTATCTATCTATCTATCTATCTATCTCAGTATATATTGGTTTGGTTTGGTTTGTTTTACGCTATATCAACACCTCAATGGGTTATTTAATGTCGACCAGATTTTTATTGACGCTAATATTTCTATCTATCTATCTATCTATCTATCTCAGTATATATTGGTTTGGTTGGTTTTATTTTACGGCATATCAACACCTCAATGGGTTATTTAATGCCGACAAGATTTTTATTGCTGCTAATATTTTTTATCTATCTATCTATCACAGTATATATTGGTTTGGTTGGTTTTGTTTTACGGCATATCAACACCTCAATGGGTTATTTAATGCCGACAAGATTTTTATTGCTCGTAATTTCTTTTTCAAAACTGTATTGATGGTAATATTTTTCAGTGTAGAACTGGTAATTTTTTTTCAAAAATATATTTCTAGTAACAATGTATTTATGACAATAATTTTCCTTAAAAAATTATTGCTGGTAATAATTTTTTACAAAGTATTTCTGGTACTAAAACCTATTTTTAAACTGGGGCCCTAACAAGTGCTACCACCCCAGATCAAGGTGGACCTGGGGACACCAGCAATTAAGAAGTGGTTCCATGTTCCTCAAAAACTCCTGATCAGAGGCCTTGCTGCTGGACGTAGTTTATCGTCTTTCCCAGGACACGGATATAGTTTATCGTCATACCCAGGACAGGAGATAACTTAAGGGTCATTTACGATAGTAGGCGCTATTGAGAATTCCGTGAAAGACTTTCCAGAAATCACAGGATCCAATTCGTTTACTTTCGACCTTGACTTGGAATGCTTGTGCATAGACGCATTTTGCATTTTCTAGAACTCTCTCGCAATGATTGCAGGCATTTCTGAATTCAGCAAGGATCCTACTACACAGTTACCTTTGATAGATATTATTGATCGATATTATAGAATTCGTTACGGGGTGCTATGACTGCAGTAGGGCCAGCCATTCGGTTATAGCTGACGTTATTTTTCTTTGGTATCAGACTTTCCATGCCAGAAAGGGTCGACAGTTCTCAATTGAGGATTGAGGAGAGGGCAAAAGGGTCAACTGGGTTCAAGAAGGCAGAAAATAACGAATTTAATTTTTTGATAATTTTATTTATCAGGTAAGCGAGAAATCGGAAATGAGCTTCACAGGAGGAATGTGTAGTCTCAACAACGTTAATATCAATATATCGAAGCAATACGCATACAAGAAAATCTATCATATATATATATATATATATATATATATATATATATATATATATATATGTGTGTGTGTGTGTGTGTGTGTGTGTGTGTGTGTGTGTGTGTGTGTATTTAGGCGACCATCCTTCTTTCATGCACATTTCATTGAAAACGACAGACAAGATGCTTTTATTTAGTTTTTTATACAATTTCTCATACGATCTTATATTTTTTTTTCTTTTCGGATGATAAATTATATAAAAACTGTCCGAATGTTCTTTTTATTCGAACGCTTTCGGCTATACATTTAGCCATTTTTAAGGATTATATTTTAACTGTTAAAATTAGAAATTATTTGTTGTATGTATGTTTTATAAAATGTTTTCATTTTTTTCTTTCAAAACACGGTCAAGATATTATGTCCATGTTCAAAGTTAATATTATTAAGTGTTGGTTTGTTTGTTTTTATTAATAAGGTTTCCATTATTTTTAGTCTTTTTTGCATGTAGATGATGCTATTATATTAGTGGTGTCAACAAGTACGTTACGAATAGTGTCCGGTAGATCTCCATGAATATTTAAATATTTAAATCTAATTGAGCTATGGTCGGAAATGTGTAGAGTGAGTCTGCGTGTCAAACATGTTGTAGTGTGTCCTATATAATTATTTACGAATTTTGATTGATCAAGAATACAATTCCTTATTGGGCATTTAAATTCGTAAATAATATTTTCCCTATTCGTAACATTGTTGACAACACCGGCCAAATTTAAATGCATTGTCAATCGCTTTCCACTGTCTTCTTGATTAGCATTTTATTGCTTTCGCTCCTTAATAATGTTTCTCTTTTTTTATTCTTTCACACTCAGTAACCCCTTGTGTCTTAGTGGCTTTACTGCCACTAAGACACAAGGGTGAAATGCAGGGTGAAATTATTAGAAAACAAATTTAAATGCAATGTCAATCGCTTTCTACTGTCTTCTTGATTATTCTTCTATTGTTTACGCTCCTTAATAATGTTTCTCTTTTTTTATTCTTTCACACTCAATAGCACCCTGTGTATTAGTGGCTATACTGCTTTACATGAGGTTAAATGATAAAAGAAAAAAAAGCATTACAAACTTGACAATTGGGAAATGTTTATTTTAACATCCAAAATGTCATTGAATTTTTACCAAAATGTTTGATCCCGTCTACTTTAGAAGCAATGGTTCACATGCAATGCTAACAGGAAATTCTTTTTATTAACGTTCTTTAGTTTCGTATCCAAAATATAATCAAAACAATTTCTAAGGAATTAATGGAATTTTATTTATCATCCAACAGTACTCCTCATGACTTTAAGTGTTATATTTAGTTGATACGCGTATTTGATTAGTCATCCATGTTTTTTAAATGGCTATAAATATCTCTCTAATATAAATATCTGGCTGTAAAATGCAGAATTATTAACTTGACTCATTGTTAAGTCAACAGACAAAAAATAGGCGATGTATAACTCGTAAAGCTGATTATTGCAAATTAAGAGAATTTTTTTTACCTTCAAACAAGGATAAAGATCCTTATCTCATGGGGTGAGGTCTTTTCTGGTGCTGTCAACTCATTGTGAAAATCGAAATGAAGTTTTATCTAATTTTTATGTTTATATCATTTACAAAGGCCGGTCATGGTCCAATATCACTTTTTTTTCTGTTTAAACAAAACTTTCCTTTACAAAACATTTGAATTAAAAAAAAAAATCGATTATGTTTTTTAACCTATCTCACAAGATCTGTAACAGGGCAGTGACCCTGATGAAGTCATCATCTTGCATGAAACATCGTTTTGGGATTTAAGCTATTTCAGAGTCTAGAACAGCGTTCGGCAATCATTTGCTGACTATGTGCTGACTTAGCGTTTTAAAATCATTCAGTGTGCAAACAGCCTACGTATTTTATACAAGTCAAGATTAATATACCTGTTGTACAATATATTTTATATAGTAATATATAGTATATATATTTTAGTATATATTAGAATTAAAACAGCTGAATATCTTCTTTGCGTTGAAGTAGTTATTGGTTCGGACTTCGTGATGTCATTTGCGGCTGCGTGCCATTGGAAATTGCTTGACATGTGTGGCACTTGTACCGTAGTTTGCCGACCCCAGCTTTACAAGAAGATGATTGGGTTCGTTATTCTTTACATGAGAATGATTGGGTTGGCTGTTCTAGACATGAACATTTTGGTACAAGTAACTTTTAGGTTCAGTAGCTGTTTTCATATACTGGGTTTATTTTATTAATTCAGATATCCAATAACACTGAAGAATGGATAGATCTACGTTCACAGAAGCTGTGAAGCCATTACTTGGGGATGATAGCTTAAAGTTTTGAGTCTTTCCCTGAATTGGGCCATGTAATTCAGGAAACCTCAACATGGATAGATCTACGTTCACGGAAGTTGTACTTGGGGAGGATAGATAAAAGTTTTGAGTCTTTCCCTGCATTGGGCCCTATAATTCAAGGATCCTGAAGATGGATAGATCTACGTTCAAAAGAGGTTGTGAAGCCATTACTTGGGGGTGGGGTAGCTTAGAGTTTAGATTCTTTTGTTGGATTGGACCCTGTAGATAAGGGGTCGGCAACCTTTTTTCTAACTATGTGCCGACTTAGTGTTTTAAAATCATTCAGTGTACCAACAGCAGATGTATTTTTATAAAAGTCAAGATTAATATACCTGTTCTACAATATATTTTATATAGTAATATATAATATATCTACTTTAGTATATATTAAAATTGAAATGGCTAGATATCTTCTTTGCGTTGTAGTTGTTATTGGTTCGGACTTCGTGATGTCATTTGCGGCTGCGTGCCATTGGATATTGCTTGGCGTGTCATATGTGGCACGCGTGCCGTAAGTTGCTAACCCCTGAGATAGACCCTAAAGCATATTACGAAAGAGTTGAAAAAGTCTAATTGAAAGAAAGAAACGAAGAAAGAAAGAGATGGGCAAGAGGAAAGAAAGATGTGTAAAATAAAATTAAGAAAGAAATAGAAATGAGTCGGCAACCTTTTGCTATGTGCCGACTTAGGGTTTTAAAATCATTCAGTGTGCCAACAGCTTACGTATTGTTATACAAGTCAAGGTCAATATACCTGCTCTACAATACATTTTATATAGTAATACATAGTATATATACTTTAGTAGATATTAAAATTGAAACAGCTAAATATCTTCTTTGCGTTGTAGTACTTATTTGTTCGGACTTCGTGATGTCATTTGCGTCTGCGTGCCATAGTGTGGCACGCGTTCCTAGGTTGCCGATCCCTGGTCTAGAATACAACGGGAAGGAATAAAAATGCCAAGTAGAAAAATATTAGCAGACTCCACTATTTACAGTATTCGGACTATTGTCCTCATCTTTGTCACCATATTTATTACAACGTTTCGGCCGTTATACGCTCCGGTCTTCTTCAGGTGGTCAAGGAGACATGGCCCAGTGGATAAAGGTGTTAGTTAGATCAAGTGACAGGACCCAAACACCCGGTTAAGGCAGTGGAGAACTTTCAGTCGGAAATTATCTTTAGATAACTGATAATTGACATCCATAAAACATGGCACGTGGAACTAGAACAGTCTACCCCAGTGAGCGAAATAAAGGGTTCAGTTCGACATTCCAACCACCTGAAGAAGGTCGGAGCATTCAACGGCCGAAACGTTGTAATAAATATGGCAACAAAGATGAGGACAATAGTCCGAATAATTTAAATAGGGTACATAATATCTCATCACAGAAATATAGACAGATACTAAAGTGCCGAAATGTTGTAATAAATATGGCGACAAAGATGAGGACAATAGTCTGAATAATGTAAATAATGTACATAATACCTCATCTCAGAAATATAGATTGATATTAGCAGACTAGTTATTCAGATTGGAATCATTACCATTTAAGAAACACACATCTCATGTTTGGATCTCTCAAAACCCGTATCAGTAAATTTTTATTTTCATATCTAAAATGTAAACAAACTAATTTTTGAGGAATTTAGGATCTTTTTTTAATTTATAATCCACCAGTATTTCTTAAATAGACTAATTGAACTTTCCTTGACTGTGAAAGTCTTCTGTGGCTGAGAGATATAAAATCACGCCTGACTTAACTCTAAAAACTCGAAGGGCGAATGCAATAAGTTATGTCGTTATGTCTTCCACACCACAAGAGATCCTGGTGAATTCAGCTGACACGATTCCTCGGGGGGGTCAATCATCTGGAAGCGAAATCTGGTACACATATCTGATTTTAAATGAAAACTCGTGCAAAACGCATTCGTCTCATGACCATCTCTTGTAAAAAATATATTTAATAAGCAAATTATAAGTATTTTAAAATGGGAAGTTACCTTTCAATCGCCATATATATATATATATATATATATATATATATATATAGATAGATAGATAGATAGATAGATAGATATAGATATAGATATATATATACAGTAGACAAGTAAATCAAATTTCATTAAAGCAACAACAAACTGAGTTAACAAAAACAACAGTAGAAAACCGGAATTGGTTTAACAAAAAGTTTATTATCTTTTGGTATAGAGAAACAATGCGAGTGTTATTCGAAGGCGTCTGACACCAGTATTGTTCAACGGCGTTACTATAGTTGTATCTGCGATTACAAAGTCTCTACTACAATGAGCATTACGAAAGTGATAACGAGTGTTCATTGACATCACAAAAGCAATCAAGGCTGCATTAGTGTCCACATACGAGCATGATCCCAGATTGCGGGCTATTACATGAGATAGGATCGTTTCCGTGGCATCCATTGATGAAGAATGTCGGACTCTGACGGAATATATGCTGACTGTTTTCCCCAAATCACGCCATGACTTCCTGTAAGTGATCTCTCGGGTTTGAGCCATGCGTGAGGGGTTGTACTGCGTCAGGGGCGCACCGAGCAATGAGAATAAAAATAATCCCTACATTTTGCACACCAGGGTGTCAATGGTATGCTAGCAAATGGGAAACAAAGCTTATTTTGGCCTGGTTTGGATGTCAGCGTCTGGCAGACTAGAGCCCAATACCAGAGATGTAACTCTATCACCCCGTCACTGTCTTAGATACCCTTGATGCCGCTGTCTAATCTTGAATTCTCATTCCAACAAACCGTGATTGAGGTTTTTCGATTTACATTATGATATATGTGGAGATCGGTGCACTTGTTGGATGGAAGTGACCCTAATATCATCTGGGAGGACAAGGGCAATATGCGACACCCTGAGAAAATGATTCTGCATATATGGCGCACCTGAAGAACTTTCTTCCGACATGAGACCACAACACGTTCCTTAAGTATTGGGGAATACGGAAACGTACCTCATCGGTTTCCTACCCACAAAGCAATGACCAGGCAGGACTGGCTATCAAAACGGCTAGGCGTATACTCGCAGACAATACGGACAGCTGTGGTTGGCTGTTTCATGTACTTTTACAATAATTATTTCCGTGAAATTACAGAAAATGTGGCACAAGGCCTAAAAAAGGGGGAACGGTCTTCATCTGTCTTAATTTTAAACTTAGCTATCCACAAGCACTGACCCAAACATACAAACAATATTGCTAACACCAAAACAACACATTCTTACTAAACTCACTACATCCACCATAATACCTCATTGTCTCAATGAAAAAAGCTAAATAGTCCCCATATTTACAAATAGTCGTATGTAGGTGGGCGGGAATAAAACAACGAATTAAAAAATCCCAAATGAGTATATACAATATGAATTCATCTATTTACAAGAAACTAAACAAAATCATTATTAGTAATAAAAAAACCCACAATACTTAAATGTGGCAGAAATATGAGTTCACTGGACGGGTAATGTAAAAATCTAAAAAAAAAATTATTCATGCCTAGCACTCACACAGACAAACACTCATCCACACACGACAACAGAAAACAAATGGGTGGGGGGGTACTTTTACAGGCAGACATTACCTCGTGTAGTGTTATATAAACAGCTGAGTGATTAGGGGCCAGGTGTATTTTTGAATTTAAATAAGTTTTTTATGGTACAAAATTTAGATAGTTAGGAATAAGCAAAATTTATATGGCATTTTAAAAAAAGCTATAAAAGAACAACCAATTTCGTCCCAGCCTTATCAAGTTTATTTTCTGGGATATAAAAAAATGTGTAAGCGTGTAAATTAAATTAATTTAACGATTGGAAGGGAAAAAAATGATTTTCAAGAAAAGTAGAGTCCAATAACATTCAGGCCCTGTAAGCATTCCCTCTGTTTACAAAGGGAAGCCCCACGGGATCTGATATACAAGGACTCTAGAACCTGGGTGTCGAACGGTCTCGAAAGGCAACTCTTAGTTTAAAACCCGCGGAGGTTCTGTTTGAGGGCTTTGTAGCATACTGTATACCAGTTCTCTGTATTCAGCTCTTCCAAAAAGTGTAGATGGTTCGACAGAAGGCTTCACCTTTTTAATTAAAGATATATTCGGGTAGTTTGGCTGTTGCTTCTAAGAATTGAGCTTCTTGAGCCTCATAGGTAGAAAAGGACGGGGAGAGTATAGTATATATATATATATATATATATATATATATATATATATATATATGTGTGTGTGTGTGTGTGTACTTGTGTGTGTGTTTCACCTAAACGGATAGAGTTTAAGGGTAGCTAAGAATAAGCAGGATTTATATGGCATCTTAATGTATATTTTAAAAGCTAAACAAACAAAAAAAACAACCGGTTTTGTCCCAGACTTATCAAATTTATTTCTGGGATATAAAAAAAATAAACGTTTAAACTTAATTGATATTAATGATAACCAATGTAGGGGAAAAATAAATTTCAAGAAATCTAGAGTCCAATAATATTCAGACCCAGTCAGCATTCCCTCTGTTTACAAAGGGAAGGCCCACGGGATCTGATATACAAGGACACTAGAACTTTTTGTATTTGTATCTCGTTAGTAAAAGAATAAAATAATTGAGAATTACTATTACGATTGGTGTTATAGTTATGCAGAAAATACTCCTGTCCACCCTGAAGACTGCTTGGTGCTAACGAAAAGGTATTTGCAAAATAAGGAAAATGCCTAATGACAGTTGAATATCTCGAACAAAACTGACCGTTTATGAAGAACCAACTTTTATTAGAGGACAAGTTGTAGTATTTTTCAGATATGGAGATTAACTGTTGAGATCAACTCAAGCAGAATGATGGCAAAATAACGCTTTAAGATTATATTAGACCGTAAAGCTTTTATCGCCATTCCCAATTAGCTGGATTTGGAAGGGCGGAAGTCGAGGGTCATAATACCCGGAGAGAAACCAGCATGCTGGTACTACGGCTAAAATGGATCATCTATCCGCAAAGCGGCAAAGAAGTCTTAAAGGAAATGGCAGCAGAAAGAACAACGCCTACTCAGAATCAGGTGGTGTCTTAGCAATAGGTAAAAAAACTGCTCAGAGCCACATGAGGTAGGATGTTGTAGATAGTGTGAGATATTGTCGGAAGCATACAAACACACACAAAAAAAACTATACACAATTCTAGTGGACAAAAGAGTTGTGCACAGTCCAATAGGCAAATCAATTCCACAAAAGCTGACTCTCTCCATTCCTCAATCTCAAGTAAGCAATTTATTTACTTGACCCCCACTGAGTCAGGTTGTGGCACAAGGTCGGTTTTTAACGTGGGGACCTTTGTGTTTTCACTCGGGCCACTGGTCCAAGCTGGCCTTAGCTGGTCATAGCTTGTTCAAGCTGGTCAGAGCTGGTCTGAGCTAGTCATAGCTGGTCTTGGCTTGTCCTAGCTGGTCCAGACCCGAGCCGGTCCAAGCTAGTCGTAGCCGTGATCGAATCTCAGCCAAAAGGCCGAGAAGCGATCATATCTAAGGTAAGCAACTCTTCTCACCAAAAACAAGATCCTCATTTGAATGAGCGTATTGTGTTTTTATGCGCCTGACACGCCAACGCTTAGCCAATGAGTGCACGGAAATAGTCAATAAAAATGGCTACAAGCAACACCACCATTTCGCCCCACACAAAATGCTCTCTGATTCAGGACCTTCACTACACTTCTCACAATGTAGAAAGTTGTGGAGAGCTATGGTCACCTATGTCCTGAGAGGAGGTGGCACATAGGACAAAACTAGAGGCAGCAGAAATGTGATTCTACAGAAGGATACTGAGAATTCCATGGACAGAGAAAGTAAGAAACAAGGAAGAAAACTTATACTCAGAATCAGGAAAAGATAGCTACAGTTTCTTGGAAACATGATGAGAAAGAAGGGCTAGGAAAACTTAACCCTCATGGGGCATATTAATTGCAAGGGAGATAGTGGTGGAAGTATTAACAATGGGAGAAAAACTACTCAGAGTCACCTGAAGTAGGATGTTGTGAGAATTGGTCCAAACTATACACAATTCCAGTGGGCAAAACAGTTGTGCACAGTCCAATAGGCAAATCAGTTCCACAAATGCTGACTATCTCCATTCCTCAATCACAGGTAAGCAACTCCTCTCACCAAAAACAAGATCCTCGTTTCGTTTGGTTTAGTTTATTTTGTTTTACGACGTATGAAACTCAATCGGTTATTCGCCCATAGTTGGGAACCTAACAGGTGCTACAACCCCAGGTTAGGGTGAACCTGGGAACACTAGCAATTAAGAGATGGCTCCACGCTCCTCAGAACCTCCCCGATCAGAGGCCTTGCTGATGGGCGTAGGTTATTGTCTTACCCAGGACAAAGATGAACGTTTAATTTGGTTTGGTTTGGTTTATTTTGTCTTAAGGCATATCAACCTCAATGGATTATTTAATGCCGGCAACATTTTTAGGATGGATTCGTACGAATAGAATATATATTCTTTGATTTAGATTGGTTTAGTTTTTGTTTTACGGCATATCAACCTCAGTAGGTTATTTAATGCCGACTAAATTTTTTATTGTTGGTAATATTTTGTTTTGTCAAAAATCTGTCTGGTAATATTTTCCCCTCCAAACTGTGCTACTATTAATAATCTAAAAAAAAAAATTATTACTTGTAATAGTTAACTATTTGCCCATAGCTGGGACCCAAATAGGTGCTACCACCCCGGGTCAGGGTGGGCCTGGGAACACCAGCAATTAAGAGGTGGTTCCATGCTCCTCAAAACCTCCTGATCAGAGGCCTTGCTGCTGGGCGTAGTTTATCGTCTTACCCAGGACGAAGATCCTCGTTTGAATAAGCGTATTGTGCTTTTATGTGCCTGACCAGACATCGCGCAGCCAATGACCGCCCAGAACTAGCCAAGAAAAATGGCTACAAGCCATACCACCACTTCACTGAAAAAACATACACACAACTCTGGCCCTTTCCGCACCAGATAACCACTATAAATGACTAATGTTCTAATAGTCTGTAGCTTTTGGGTAAGCATAAAAAGAAGAAAAAATATCAGGGATTTTTGCACATAGTAGAAGTTTTCACTGATCTGGTGTCTTCAATAATGTTGTCATTTTAAGTTTGTATCACTATTACTGTTATTTTCACTCTAGTTTCAGGCATTAGAAATATGGTTCTACAGGAAGATGGTGAGAATGCCATGGACTGAACATGTGAGTAACAAGGAAATTTTATTGAGGACAAAAGAGATGGAAGTTAGCAAGCCACTTTTCTGATTATATTGTGTAAATGGATGGCAGAACAGAAAAGGGATAAAAACTTCCATGAGCCTAACAAGGTAGAAAGTTGTAAAGAACCATGATCGCCTATGCCCTGAAGGGACGCGGCACATAGGAGAAAACTAGAGGCAGCTGGAATGTGATTCTACAGCAGGATACTGAGAATTCCATGGACAGAGAAGTAAGTGATATGTCCCGGAAAGGAATATATTTGTTCGAAGTAGCAAAGTGGTTTTCGACTACTATAACCGAGTAGTACAATCTAGCAGGTAACCGTAATGGACTGGTCCTCGTTGTAGTGGTAGGCAATAGGCGGAGGCAATAGGCGTCATCCATGTACCTCCACATCAGTCTGTATTTATGGCTGACACCAGCCAATCATATTACTGTGAGAGGGAACCCAGGTGTATGCATATTCAGTACATCAGTAAGCAGCAAGGAAGACTTAAAGTAAAATGGCAACAGAAAGAACACTTGTGCTCAGAATCAGGAAAAGACAAATGAAATTTCTTGGACATGTAATGAGAAAGGAGGAATAGGCGAATTGGGGGTGAGGTGAGTGCAGGTTAGATAGGGGAAGGCAGCGAACCACTTATGGCAAAACGGGTGGCAGGGGCCATAGCAAAGGGAGAAAAATGCTATATAAACGAAATAGAAAGCTGTGGAGAGCCATGATGTCCTAAATCCGTCTTCTGTCCAGCGAAAGAACAGAGAGAAAGAGTAACTCTCGAACCCTTACTGTGACAACAGGTAAATAAATCATAGCGGGAGTTGCCTACAACCCAGACTAATCAAGCAGACCTGGAGAAAACTCAACCTATCGAATGCCGAGGAAAACTCTTAGAATGAGTCTCTCTCTCTCTCTCTCTCTCTCTCTCTCCCTCCCTCCCTCCTTTATCACCTTTTCGTTTTTCTCTCTCTTATCCCTCCACTTTATCACTCTTTCCCCCCATCTTATCTCTTATCGCCAACTTTAAATGTCTTTCTTTTTCTCCTCCACTTCCCTTCTTTTTTATCTTTCTTTTTTATTTCTCGTCTCTCTCTCTCTCTCTTCTCTCTTGTTTCTGTTTATTTCCCCCTTCTCTCTTTTTCACATTTAATCCCTCCTATCTTTTTTCTCAGTCTCCCTCATCTCTCCGCATTTATCTCTCTTTCTCATTTTCTCCATATCTCTTTCCTTCTTCCTCCTTTTCTCTTCATTTCCTCTCTTTCAGCCTCGCTTATCCCCTTTCTTTTTTTTTCTTTCTCTCTCTCTTTCTTTTATCTTTGTTTTGTTTTTACTTTGTCTTTCTTCTCACTCTGCCTTCAACTCTCTTTCTCCTTTTATCTTAGTCGCTTTCTTTCCAACTTACTTCTCCCTTTTCTCCTTTTCTTTCTCTCCCTCTCTTTCTCTTTTATCTTTCTTTTTACTTCTCCTCTTTGACCCCGTGTCATTTGGCATTTAACTCTCTTTCTCTCTTTATCTCAATATCCCGTTTTCCCCCCTTTTCTTTCTCTCTTCCTGTTCTTTTTTCGTCTCTTTTTACCTTTTTTCTCTATCTGACTCTCCTCCTCCTCCTCCTTTATCTCTCTTCTTTTTCTCTCTCTTTTTCCTGTCCCTTTATCTCTCTCTTTCTCTCTCATTCTTTTTTTTTATTTTCTTCTCCTTTTCTAAGTATCTTGTCTTTTCGCTTCTTTTTCTCTTTTCTTTTTCATTTTCCCTGTCTCCTCTTTTAATACATCTTCGACTCTCCCTCTCTCTCTCTACACACACACACACACACACACACACACACACACACACACACACACATATATATATATATATATATATATATATATATATATATATATATTCAATGGAAACAGTTGCATCCCTACAAGTCTTATCATATAAGCACTGGTTAAATTTTTACTTCTTTTTATTATTACTCATCTTATCAAACAAATCTCAGATTTCCTTGGGAAAAAATATTTTCTTACTTGTTCAAAACTGGTCAGAGGTTTATTTTTCACAGGAAACATAACACCAGAAAATTCTCACCATTAAAAAGAATTACATAAGAACTTAAAAAAAAGAAAAGAATTATTATTGCAGCCGTAGTAGTAGTAGCAGTAGTGGCGAATCTGGCAATTTTAGACATGAACGCACTTGTAGCAAAGGTGGTAGCAGGTGTAGTCGCGGTTGAAGCGAAAGTTGTCGTATTAAAATTGACAGAGAAAAAAATACACACGTGCTAAAAACAATTCAAAATGCACCAAGAAAAATCGTTGAATCGCTAAAAGAACTTGTATAAATCGAAAGCGTTCCTTAGCTTTTGCTGTCAGGAATTGTATCATCGATTAGCAATAATAATAATAATGTTAACATATGCAAAATATATACAAGTTTGGTTAATATTTTGGTTATATTTCGAAACATTTCCCAGGAAAATGTAACAAAAAATTTCTGAATGCTGTGTATAAATCCGCTGGTCCACTTGCTTTGTAATAATAACAAATCATACAGCATATACATTGGATACTGGACCACTACAATATCGCGCCGATTAACTTGTCATTTATTTGATAATATTTCAAATACAACGAAAAAAAATTATATGTAGTGCATATGAATATATCTGCCATTAAATTTAATAGTTTCATTTAACGTTAACGAGAAGATAAGTCTTTTGAATTTTTCTTTATCTATTCACTAGTCATGAGAAGGTACGGTGGAGTAATGCGACTCGGACTGAGAAATCGGAGGGCCGAGTTCGAATTCCAGTCGAATCCATTACATTCGCTTACGTGCTAATACCCTTGGAAAAGATATGAATCCTCTTTTTCTCCTTCCCCCACAAAAAATGGGTAAATAGCAGGACAGGTCTAGTTCTATAGAGTTGGATGGCAACTGGTCTACCGCAAAAAGAAATGGCAACCTATTGCGGAAAAAAAAATCTGCCCCGTCAGTCATGTATCGAAAGATACATGATCGCCTCAGCGTGTATCACGCATGGCACATAACTGACTGAAGTTTTGTCTCTCGTTTTTTTTATTAAATTTATCGGTAAATTTGCCAAAGTTTATATTTATTTCTATTTATAGCATTTTCCCGGGTACTTTCAAATATGGTTACATTCATTTTAGAAGAGGATTGTTCTGCGTATATTTACGATTTTTTAAATTCCTCCGTTCTCACGTTTGATCGAACCAATTTGAAGCCACTCAGTTAATATATATATATATATATATATATATATATATATATATATATATATATATATATATATATATATATAATGTGTCTGTAGTGATATAATAGAAAAGAACTATTAGATTGATGACCCTAAGTTTTTGTTTTTATTTTTAAAAACAGACCTCGATACAGAAGTAGAGCCTAAATTATAATTATTTTTGAAAAATATGATTCCATCGTGACAAAGAAATTACGATGTTTCGAAACTGTTCATCCGTATTCAAAACGTGTCATTTTTATTTTTTTCAATATTAAACCTTAATTGATGAGAGGCAGTTTCATCCTCAAGCAATGTTTGGAATAACTAAGCAACGAAATGTTTTATTCATTTATAGTTTTGAAATAGAGGTGTAATCTGGGGTTTATTTTTTCATTTCAAGGGGTCTCTGCTTTGATGAAAGAAGGGGTATTTGTTATATGTCAAGTTTTTAGTCGTGTAAGGTTTTTTTTTGGGTTTTTTTTTTATCAGCCTCCATTCCATTTTTTTATTACTATCTTCTAAAACTCTGATTGCTGTTGTAGTTACGGCCCTTTGGGGTATTCATTTATTTATTTTTGTTTTTTCTTTTAATGATGACTTAAAGGGGCGCTAAGATTATGATTGGGCTGTATTTTCAAACCTGTTGTTTTAATATATAATATTTATATATATATATATATATATATATATATATATATATATATATATATATATATATATATATATATATATATATATATATATATTGTGAAATGGACAAAAGTCCCACAATTATTTTTTTAAGATATTTTTTATGTTTATACGTTCTTTTTATGGATACAAATATTTAGGTAAATGCTGTTTATAATAGGCACTTTATAAACAGAGCATATACTTATAAACAGAACCGTCATAGAAGCTGTTATAATATAACAGGCTCTATGCCGGTTCCGTATAGGATACAGGTTCGATTCCTGTCAGAGGACACATATTTTCTATAATAATTTCTCGGACATTCAGGCCGGTAAATGTTGTTAATACTGTTTACTATAAACTGAGCATTTACTTAAATATTTGTATCTAAAAAAAGAACTTATGTTATAAAAAATGTCTTAATATATATATATATAATTCTGTTAGATCTATCTTTGTTTCCGTCTGTCCATCTATATATATTATGAAATGGACAAAATCTGACAATTATTTTAAGACATTTTTTTCATAGACACAAATATTTAAGTAAATTTTCTATGAAAATTTCTCGGACATTCAGGCCGGTAAATGTTGTTAATACTGTTTATTATAAACAGAACATTTACTTAAATATTTGTATCTATAAAAAGAACGTGTAAAAATTAAAAAAATGTCTTAAATATATATAGAGAGGGAGAGAGAGTGGGAGAGAGAGAGAAATGCGCGGGCATGACTTTTATTTGTAAATCTGCACAAATTCAAATCTCGGATACATAGGCGTGCGTCTTCATCTTCTTCTTGAAGTTGTGCCTCGTGTGTTTGTCTCCCGACTTCTAACATCTACCAACATATATGCCATCTTCGGCCACATAGAGTCTTCCAGGCCGCACGGTCTTCGCTTTTATTAATAGAGGGGAAAGGTCAAGCGGTAAGGTCGGCGATTTGTCTTTTTTTGGCTCGTATCTTAGCCATTCGATACTATGATGGCGTCTTTGAGATGCCCGGCTCTCATTGAATCCATAAGCAGACGCTTTCTCGTTTTACATCCGATCAACTTCGTCTCATTTAACGTCACCACTTCTTCATTGGACTAAAGTTGATACTAATTAGTTCCAGCAAAAGGAATGGTAACTTTGGATAAACGCTTTTAGAGTTTTAGAATCGTCGGAGTGGGTTGGGAATGGCTTTAACCCTAACATACAAATGGAAAGAGAGAAAAATGTTTTGGCTATCTCCATATTCTAAAGGTAGTAATAATATTAGCAGCTTTCTTATAAGGAAACATTCGTTGACCGAGCAGCCAATGCTGCTTCAGCATTTCATAAAATCTTTCTATCAAAATAGGTACCTCTAAAAATTCGTTAAAAAAGAGCATACCTCGATGAAAAAATGCCCCAAATTGATACAAACAAAGTTCTATCGTCAAAATGTTTCTTCTTATTAAGAGGAAAGACCAAAGTATTTTTTCCTAATATTTTATTAGATTTTTAATCCTTTCGAGCAGGTTCGAAATTTTGGTTAAAAATCTTATTTTCTTGCGTCAGCGGGTTTGCCAAAGCTTACTATTAGTAAATTTAGCGTACACTATTTACATTGTCCTCATCTTTGTTACCATATTTATCACAACGTTTCGGCCGTTGTACGCTCCGGCCTTCTTCAGGTGGTTGGAAATTCTTGTAAAAATCAAATAATGGTTGGATTTTAATGAGATTGCCAGGACTTATTCATAAATAAATTAAATTATTTTTTAAATATTTCTTTTAGAAAATCTTGATATATATATATATATATATATATATATATATATATATATATATATATATATATATGTATGTATGTATGTATGTGTGTGTGTGTGTGTGTGTGTGTGTGTGTGTGTGTGTGTGTGTGAAAGAGTTCTTTCAGGTCGGTTGGTTGGTTGGTTGATTTTGTTTAGCGGCATATCAACATCTCTATGGGTTATTTAATACCGAAATGTAAATATTATGAACACAAATTTATGGCTTCAATTAAATCATACTTATTATAAAACCCAGGTTGTGTGTGTGTGTCTGTGTCTGTTCGTTTATATATTGGATCGGATTTCCTACATTTTTCAACCGATTTCAACAAAACTTCACAGGACTACGTAAAATAACCTTGCGGTGGTTCTGACAGCACAATAGTTTTTGCACGAAATCAATTTGAAAACACGATTAAGAAGCATCGCGAGAATGACAGGGGGACAACTCATATCGAGTTATACTTATTATAAAACCCAGGTTGTTTGTGTGTGTGTGTGTGTGTGTGTGTGTGTGTGTGTGTGTGTGTGTGTGTGTGTGTGTGTGTTCATATATGTGATCGGATTTCCTACATTTTTAAACCGAATTAAAAACAAAATTTCACTTTTTTTTGGCAGGTAGTGGTTCATATTGTCTTGCACACTTTTTTCTTTATTTTTACATTCAGAATGCTTTAAAAATTCCATTTACAAGGCAATTGTTTATAATAAAATTCTATTCAATCGATAGACTCATAACGATTGAAAACAATGTCTTTGTTTGAGTTTGACCAATTCGTAAAAAACAATCCCCGGGAAACGCCGGGCTCTATTGCTAGTACAGTCTATAAATAGGTATTGCTGGGATTTTTTTTTACATAAAAATACATTTTTTTTTATTTTCATAGTATTTTGACCCCAGCTTAGGGGTTGAATATTTGACCATAACAGGGACCCCTAACAGATGCTACCACCCAGGGTCAGGATGGACCTCGTAATAACAGCAATCTCCAATGACCCGATCAGAGACCTTGTTGCCGGATAGTTTATCGTCATACCCAGGACTACATCTGTAAGAAAGAAACTTGGACAGTTTCTGCCTAAGAGCCGTTACGTTCTTGAAGAGACTCCCGAAGGGGTGCTTCTCCGATCACTACATGTTTAATCTCTTCAAGTCGAGGCTCTTAATAATCGACGTTTCTCACTGAGTGGCTCTTGGACATTGGATTGAGTGAAAAATAGCGCTAGAAAAGTTAGACATCCCGGTAAATTTTTCTGATTTTATTCGGAACGAACATTGGTAAAATATATAAAACGCTGAATTTACAACTAAGCCGATACTGAATGCATAGGGCAACCAGTGAGGATCGAACTCACTACTCAGTTGCAATTTATCTCGCGAGACAATCTTGCTAACCATTAACCCACGTCGAAATACTGTAATGGTTTTCTAAGTGTAGCTTAGATATAGTACATGGCCAAAAGTATGGGCCAACCAGTGAGAAACGAACTCACTGGTCAGCTGTAATTGACAAGCTTGCTAACCGTTACGCCACGGCGTAGTGCGCTAATACTCTTTTAATAATAATGCGTACGCGAAAAAAAAAATCACTATCAATAGCTTGCGTCTGCGGTATCCGGACCAGAACACCTTTTGCTCGTGCCGATGAAATGCAAAATGTCGACAAAGGCTACGTGTAACCATAAACCGAAACACATACTCACAAGAAAATTAATAAAATCATGTCTACAGACGAGAAAGCAATCAGACCGAACTGTTTCAAGTAATAATCTTCAGCGAGGCATCAGTGCGTGGTTACGGCTTTGAGAGAAGCAAACGATTAATAGAAAAAGCGCGCCAATAGCCCAATTCGCCAGCAAAAACGTCAGAGTAAAATGGCGGACTGCTTTCAACCTTTTTCTCCGGTCATCTTTTCTACTGTCTATTGCTATGCATCGTTGCGTTTAGTCATAGGGCGACCTCGTGGCTACATTATGGCCCCCAAAATCAAATAATTTAGAAACTGGAAAAGTATGTGTGGACATTAACGTGGCTCTGTACTAAAATTTGTATTTCCGTGGCCAGCATCTAGATAAACACGATCATTACTAATTTAATCAGAGAATTTTTTTTTTATAGTTCTTTTTCTTCCTTCTCTTTTTTCTTTTCTTTTCTTATTTTGTCTTCTTTCTTCTCCTGTCTACGTCTTCTTCTCCGTCCTTCATTTGTCTCCTCTCCCTCCTTTTTCTATCTTTTTTCTCTCTCTCTATTTTTCTTCTCCTCATTCTTTCTTCGTCTTCTCCTCCTCCTCCTCCTCCTTTCTTCGGCTTCTATTCCCCCACCTCTTTTATTCGTCTTCCTCCTTCTCTTCTTTGTTTCTTCGTCTTCCCCTCATTTTTTCTTCATTTTCTCCTCCACCTACGTCTTTTTCTCATTCCGTTTCGCCTTTTCCTTCATTCATCTTCTTCTTCTTATTATTATTATTATTTAACCATTTTACTCGAAGCAAGGCAATAAAGTCACTAAGACGCAATGGGTTGTTGAGTGTTAAAGAATACGAGAAAAAAGAACGTTATTAAATAGAAAGAAAAATAAAAGAAGTGAAATTAAGACGACAGAAGATAACGATTGAGATTGCATTTAATTTTTAGATATCAAAATTGACTGGGAAGCAAGAGGCCGGCCGAGACTTACACAAGCGATAAGTGCGACAGAAGAAAGTGTTAGCATGGAACTTACAGTTACAACTGAACAATTCAACTGTGAATGTTTGGGACCTTTCCGCCAATCTAGTACTGCGCTTAATCCTGCATTTTCAACTGTAAATGATGAGACCTTGCTGCCACTCTAGCACTCACAAGGTATAATTGTTTACAATGGAGATCAATTGATCGCATGTCTCTTCAGTATTCCTCTATCTTTTTACTTATTCTTTTCTTAGTCTCTTTTCCAGGTCTGTTCCCAGTGCTCAGATAACAACTGGCCCAACTGTCACCTTCATATTCCACAACTTCCAAATATTTTATATTACTAGGATCCATTTGGATTATATACCAACAGATTTATTACCTTTACATTATATATATATATATATATATATATATATATATATATATATATATATATATAAAATTAAAAAATTAAAAAAAGACATCTCATTAAAAAATTTAGACTAGTTTTGTCTATTTGTTTTTAATAGTATCTTCTCATATTTATTTACAGTTTCTTAATATCATTATACCAATATACCCACCACAGATACTAGAAAAAAAAATTATATACTATACTAAATACAATATATCCAATTAAATCATTAATAATGACTCCTCCCCACAAACTAACGTGTTGTAGAAAACCAAGAGTGTATATAAATTTAAATGTCTGTTGTATACCCAACAGAAAAAATATGTATGTTCGCCATACAACTATAAGGTTGTCTCGAAGGTTGAGTTTTCATTTGAATGATGTATCTAATATCACTCAACATTTAAAACACTATGCCTGTCCACACTTTCAATTAGGTAAATTCTTGTTGAAAATACATCTATTTCATGAAAATAATAATGTTTTTTAATCTCTTTTCTCTTATTCTCTGTGGTCTGCCAGAACAACGAAATCCACCATCTTCTTTTTTTTCTTTTAATTACATCTGATCTTCCAACTTAAACTGGCGGGTATGTTGGGATTAAGAGCGTAACCGCTTGAAAAGATAATGGAATGTAGACAATACTCACATGGATTTTTTTTTTCATTTTTATCTTTGTAATACTGTTCACAACATATAAGTCCCACAGGCGACTCAAAGTAGAGCTTTGTTGAATGAGGTCATTGTAAGAGCGTAAAGGAAAGAGATAAAATAATGCAAATTATGACGATATGTAGAATAAATAACGTCTACCGTAGACTTCAATGGATTAAGACTGTATTATTTTCAAGGTTCTTTTGGAGATTTTTTTAAATCAATTCACCCCAATCAAGGCGACAGTGCTACTAAGATGCAAGAGGCTACTAGGAATGAGATATTGAAAATTATTTTAGAAAGAACCGGAAACCCATTTCTAAACAGGAAAACAATTCCTAAACAGGAAACAAGTTACAAACATCTACTCATTATCTGTCTGTATTTCTGAGCAGCCGCGAAAAAAAACATAAAGGTGAGACAGGCAGCGCCCTTAAGGTAAGGCTTCAAGAACACCAGAAAGCTGTAACACGAGCGGAAGTGGAAAAATCAGGCGTGGCTGACCACATATGGAGAGAAAAGGGAGATCACCGCCCTCTGTGAGATCAGGTTGAGATCATAGACAAAGAACACCATTGGAAAATCAGCCCATATGCGAGTCCACAAAAATCTCTTGAGCCGACCAAGCATAGAAATGAATACAATATGAGAACCAGTAATAAGGAGTGCCAGAGAAAAGCGATAATAACAACAAAAATTGCAATATGAGCTCTGGTAAAAACATGAAATGATAACATAAAAAACTGCAATATAAGCACTGGTAAAAATGGTTGCTGAGACATTAGGTTTATAATACCCAGAAATTCATACCCAGATGTCCTCAAGGACGCATGGCGCAGTGGATAAAGGCGTTAGTCAGATCCAGTGACAGGATCCAAAGAGTGTGAGTTCAATACCAAGGCGGTGGAGAACTTGGAGAGGGAAATTAACTAGAACAGTCTACCTAAGTGAGAGAAATAAAGGGTTCAATTCGACATTTCAACCACCTGAAGAAGGCCGGGACATACAAAACGGGGCTGAAACGTTGTAATAAATACGCAAATAGTGTACATCAACTCATGTTCAAGAAGTGGGGAGGAGCGTGAACCGCACGTTAGGCGAATCTCTCTACTTCTGGACATCTAGGAGATCATTTTGTTACTATTTTTCATCTAATACAAGGCATAAGCACCACTAAAAGTAAAGATGATATTGTTGTAAATGCCTAGGGGAGGGGAAGGAACAAAAGATTCATATTATGAGGATATCTACAATAGATATCAGTTGATCGTAGACTTGCAGAGGTTGGTTTTAGTAGACGAGGAAGCATTCACTCGGGAGTTCGTCCTATAAAGTAACAGTTCCCTCTGATTGGAACTTCCTCCTTACTGATGCAATACGAAGAGAATGGGGATGAGTCGACTCAAGTGTAGGTGCTGTGGCGGGTTCTATCTGCGAAAATCTGAACTGGTGGAACTAAGGAACGTTGTTCGTTTAAACATTTGCTCTGGAAAAAAGGATAGAGAGAGGTTTGCTGTGAAGGTCAGAACTGGTGAAACTAAGAAACGTCGCTCATTTGGACATTTGCTATGGAAATAGCGATATAGAAGAAACAGGCTTAGCTGTAAAGGTCTGAAATGGTGGAACTAACAAACGTCGATCGTTTGAACATTTGCTATGGAAATAGCGATAGAGAAGAGACAGGCTTAGCTGTAAAGGTCTGAACTGGTGGAACTAAGAAACGTCGCTCGTTTGAACATTTGCTATGGAAATAGCGATAGAGAAGAGACAGGCTTAGCTGTGAAGGTCTGAACTGGTGGAATTAAGAAACGTCGCTCGTTTGAACATTTGCTATGGAAATAGCGATAGAGAAGAGACAGGCTTAGCTGTAAAGGTCTGAAATGGTGGAACTAACAAACGTCGATCGTTTGAACATTTGCTATGGAAATAGCGATAGAGAAGAGAAAGGATTAGCTGTAAAGGTCTGAACTGGTGGAACTAAGAAACGTCGCTCATTTGAACATTTGCTATGGAAATAGCGATAGAGAAGAGACAGTCTTAGCTGTGAAGGTCTGAACTGGTGGAATTAAGAAACGTCGCTCGTTTGAACATTTGCTATGGAAATAGCGATAGAGAAGAGACAGGCTTAGCTGTGAAGGTTTGAACTGGTGGAATTAAGAAACGTCGCTCGTTTGAACATTTGCTATGGAAATAGCGATAGAGAAGAGACAGGCTTAGCTGTGAAGGTCTGAACTGGTGGAATTAAGAAACGTCGCTCGTTTGAACATTTGCTATGGAAATAGCGAAAGAGAAGAGACAGGCTTAGCTGTGAAGGTCTGAACTGGTGGAATTAAGAAACGTCGCTCGTTTGAACATTTGCTATGGAAATAGCGATAGAGAAGAGACAGGCTTAGCTGTAAAGGTCTGAACTGGTGGAACTAAGAAACGTCGCTCGTTTGAAAATTTGCTAAGGAAATAGCGATAGAGAAGAGACAGGCTTAGCTGTGAAGGTCTGAACTGGTGGAATTAAGAAACGTCGCTCGTTTGAACATTTGCTATGGAAATAGCGATAGAGAAGAAACAGGCTTAGCTGTGAAGGTCTGAACTGGTGGAATTAAGAAACGTCGCCCGTTTGAACATTTGCTATGGAAATAGCGATAGAGAAGAGACAGGCTTAGCTGTGAAGGTCTGAACTGGTGGAATTAAGAAACGTCGCTCGTTTGAACATTTGCTATGGAAATAGCGATAGAGATGAGAGAGGCTTAGCTGTGAAGGTCTGATCTGGTGGAATTAAGAAACGTCGCTCGTTTGAACATTTGCTATGGAAATAGCGATAGAGAAGAGACGCTTTTAAAGGTCTGAAATGGTGGAATGGAAACGTCGATCGTTTGAACATTTGCTATGGAAATAGCGATAGAGAAGAGACAGGCTTAGCTGTAAAGGTCTGAACTGGTGGAACTAAGAAACGTCGCTCGTTTGAACATTTGCTATGGAAATAGCGATAGAGAAGAGACAGGCTTAGCTGTGAAGGTCTGAACTGGTGGAATTAAGAAACGTCGCTCGTTTGAACATTTGCTATGGAAATAGCGATAGAGAAGAGACAGGCTTAGCTGTGAAGGTCTGAACTGGTGGAATTAAAGTCTGAACGTCGAAACGTCGTTTGAACATTTGCTATGGAAATAGCGATAGAGAAGAGACAGGCTTAGCTGTAAAGGTCTGAACTGGTGGAACTAAGAAACGTCGCTCGTTTGAACATTTGCTATGGAAATAGCGATAGAGAAGAGACAGGCTTAGCTGTAAAGGTCTGAACTGGTGGAATTAAGAAACGTCGATCGTTTGAACATTTGCTATGGAAATAGCGATAGAGAAGAGACAAGATTAGCTGTAAAAGTCTGAACTGGTGGAATTAAGAAACGTCGATCGTTTGAACACTATGGAAATGGATAGAGAAGGATCTTAGCTTGAAGGTCTGAACTGGTGGAATTAAGAAACGTCGCTCGTTTGAACATTTGCTATGGAAATAGCGATAGAGAAGAGACAGGCTTAGCTGTGAAGGTTTGAACTGGTGGAAATTAAGGTCGTTTGAACATTTGAACATATGGAAATAGCGATAGAGAAGAGACAGGCTTAGCTGTGAAGGTTTGAACTGGTGGAATTAAGAAACGTCGCTCGTTTGAACATTTGCTATGGAAATAGCGATAGAGAAGAGACAGGCTTAGCTGTGAAGGTCTGAACTGGTGGAATTAAGAAACGTCCTCGTTTGAACATTTGCTATGGAAATAGCGATAGAGAAGAGACAGGCTTAGCTGTGAAGGTCTGAACTGGTGGAATTAAGAAACGTCGCTCGTTTGAACATTTGCTATGGAAATAGCGATAGAGAAAAGGTCTGAACTGGTGGAACTAAGAAACGTCGCTCGTTTGAACATTTGCTAAGGAAATAGCTGAACTTGCTGTGAAGGTCTGAACTGGTGGAATTAAGAAACGTCGCTCGTTTGAACATTTGCTATGGAAATAGCGATAGAGAAGAGACAGGCTTAGCTGTGAAGGTCTGAACTGGTGGAATTAAGAAATGTCGCTCGTTTGAACATTTGCTATGGAAATAGCGATAGAGAAGAGACAGGCTTAGCTGTGAAGGTCTGAACTGGTGGAATTAAGAAACGTCGCTCGTTTGAACATTTGCTATGGAAATAGCGATAGAGAAGAGACAGGCTTAGCTGTGAAGGTCTGAACTGGTGGAATTAAGAAACGTCGCTCGTTTGAACATTTGCTATGGAAATAGCGATAGAGAAGAGACAGGCTTAGCTGTGAAGGTCTGAACTGGTGGAATTAAGAAACGTCGCTCGTTTGAACATTTGCTATGGAAATAGCGATAGAGAAGAGAGACAAACAGCTGTAAAGGTCTGAACTGGTGGAATTAAGAAACGTCGCTCTTTTGAACATTTGGAAATAGCGATGGAAATAAAAGGCGAACTGGTGGAACTAAGACTCTTTTGCATTTGTGGAAATAGCGATATGAAGAGAAGGTCTGAACTGGTGGAATTAAGAAACGTCGCTCGTTTGAACATTTGCTATGGAAATAGCGATAGAGAAGAGACAGTCTTAGCTGTGAAGGTCTGAACTGGTGGAATTAAGAAACGTCGTTCGTTTGAACATTTGCTATGGAAATAGCGATAGAGAAGAGACAGGCTTAGCTGTGAAGGTCTGAACTGGTGGAATTGGCTGTTTGAACATTAGCTGTGAAGGTCTGAACTGGTGGAATTAAGAAACGTCGCTCGTTTGAACATTTGCTATGGAAATAGCGATAGAGAAGAGAGGCTTAGAATGTCTGAACTGGTGGAATTAAGAAACGTCGCTCGTTTGAACATTTGCTATGGAAATAGCGATAGAGAAGAGACAGGCTTAGCTGTGAAGGTCTGAACTGGTGGAATTAAGAAACGTCGCTCGTTTGAACATTTGCTATGGAAATAGCGATAGAGAAGAGACAGGCTTAGCTGTAAAGGTCTGAAATGGTGGAACTAACAAACGTCGATCGTTTGAACATTTGCTATGGAAATAGCGATAGAGAAGAGACAGGCTTAGCTGTAAAGGTCTGAACTGGTGGAATTAAGAAACGTCGCTCGTTTGAACATTTGCTATGGAAATAGCGATAGAGAAGAGACAGGCTTAGCTGTGAAGGTCTGAACTGGTGGAATTAAGAAACGTCGTTCGTTTGAACATTTGGTGGAAATAGCGATAGAGAAGAGACAGGCTTAGCTGTGAAGGTCTGAACTGGTGGAATTAAGAAACGTCGATCGTTTGAACATTTGCTATGGAAATAGCGATAGAAGAGACAGGTTTAACTGAAAATTTCTGAACTGGTGGAATTAAGAAACGTCGCTCGTTTGAACATTTGCTATGGAAATAGCGATAGAGAAGAGACAGGCTTAGCTGTGAAGGTCTGAACTGGTGGAATTAAGAAACGTCGCTCGTTTGAACATTTTTGAAATAGCGATTTTAGCTGTGAAGGTCTGAACTGGTGGAATTAAGAAATGTCGCTCGTTTGAACATTTGCTATGGAAATAGCGATAGAGAAGAGACAGGCTTAGCTGTGAAGGTCTGAACTGGTGGAATTAAGAAACGTCGCTCGTTTGAACATTTGCTATGGAAATAGCGATAGAGAAGAGACAGGCTTAGCTGTGATGGTCTGAACTGGTGGAATTAAGAAACGTCGCTCGTTTGAACATTTGCTATGGAAATAGCGATAGAGAAGAGACAGGCTTAGCTGTGAAGGTCTGAACTGGTGGAATTAAGAAACGTCGCTCGTTTGAACATTTGCTATGGAAATAGCGATAGAGAGAGACAGGCTTAGCTGTGAAGGTCTGAACTGGTGAATTAAGAAACGTCGTCGTTTGAACATTTGCTATGGAAATAGCGATAGAGAAGAGACGCTTAGCTGTAAAGGTCTGAACGTTTGAAACGTCGCTCGTTTGAACATTTTCTGGAAATAGCGATAGAGAAGAGACAGCTTAGCTGTGAAGGTCTGAACTGGAGAACTAAGAAACGTAGGTCGTTTGAACATTTGCTATGGAAATAGCGATAGAGAAGAGACAGGCTTAGCTGTGAAGGTTTGAACTGGTGGAATTAAGAAACGTCGCTCGTTTGAACATTTGCTAAATAGCGATAGAGAAGAGACAGGCTTAGCTGTGAAGGTCTGAACTGGTGGAATTAAGAAACGTCGCTCGTTTGAACATTTGCTATGGAAATAGCGATAGAGAAGAGACAGGCTTAGCTGTGAAGGTCTGAACTGGTGGAATTAAGAAACGTCGCTCGTTTGAACATTTGCTATGGAAATAGCGATAGAGAAGAGACAGGCTTAGCTGTGAAGGTCTGAACTGGTGGAATTAAGAAACGTCGCTCGTTTGAACATTTGCTATGGAAATAGCGATAGAGAAGAGACAGGCTTAGCTGTGAAGGTCTGAACTGGTGGAATTAAGAAACGTCGCTCGTTTGAACATTTGCTATGGAAATAGCGATAGAGAAGAGACAGGCTTAGCTGTGAAGGTCTGAACTGGTGAATTAAGAAACGTCGCTCGTTTGAACATTTGCTATGGAAATAGCGATAGAGAAGAGACAGGCTTAGCTGTGAAGGTCTGAACTGGTGGAATTAAGAAACGTCGCTCGTTTGAACATTTGCTATGGAAATAGCGATAGAGAAGAGACAGGCTTAGCTGTGAAGGTCTGAACTGGTGGAATTAAGAAACGTCGCTCGTTTGAACATTTGCTATGGAAATAGCGATAGAGAAGAGACAGGCTTAGCTGTGAAGGTCTGAACTGGTGGAATTAAGAAACGTCGCTCGTTTGAACATTTGCTATGGAAATAGCGATAGAGAAGAGACAGGCTTAGCTGAAGGTGAAAGGTCTGAACTGGTGGAATTAAGAAACGTCGCTCGTTTGAACATTTGCTATGGAAATAGCGATAGAGAAGAGACAGGCTTAGCTGTAAAGGTCTGAACTGGTGGAACTAAGAAACGTCGCTCGTTTGAACATTTCCTATGAAAATAGCGATAGAGAAGAGACAGGCTTAGCTGTGAAGGTCTGAACTGGTGGGAAACGTCGCTCGTTTGAACATTTGCTATGGAAATAGCGATAGAGAAGAGACAGGCTTAGCTGTGAAGGTCTGAACTGGTGGAATTAAGAAACGTCGCTCGTTTGAACATTTGCTATGGAAATAGCGATAGAGAAGAGACAGGCTTAGCTGTGAAGGTCTGAACTGGTGGAATTAAGAAACGTCGTCGTTTGAACATTTGCTATGGAAATAGCGATAGAGAAGAGACAGGCTTAGCTGTGAAGGTCTGAACTGGTGGAATTAAGAAACGTCGCTCGTTTGAACATTTGCTATGGAAATAGCGATAGAGAAGAGACAGGCTTAGCTGTGAAGGTCTGAACTGGTGGAATTAAGAAACGTCGCCCGTTTGAACATTTGCTATGGAAATAGCGATAGAGAAGAGACAGGCTTAGCTGTGAAGGTCTGAACTGGTGGAATTAAGAAACGTCGTTCGTTTGAACATTTGATATGGAAATAGCGATAGAGAAGAGACAGGCTTAGCTGTAAAGGTTTAAGAAACGTCGCTCGTTTGAACATTTGCTATGGAAATAGCGATAGAGAAGAGACAGGCTTAGCTGTGAAGGTCTGAACTGGTGGAATTAAGAAACTCGTTTGAACATTTGCTATGGAAATAGCGATAGAGAAGAGACAGGCTTAGCTGTGAAGGTCTGAACTGGTGGAATTAAGAAACGTCGCTCGTTTGAACATTTGCTATGGAAATAGCGATAGAGAAGAGACAGGCTTAGCTGTGAAGGTCTGAACTGGTGGAATTAAGAAATGTCGCTCGTTTGAACATTTGCTATGGAAATAGCGATAGAGAAGAGACAGGCTTAGCTGTGAAGGTCTGAACTGGTGGAATTAAGAAACGTCGCTCGTTTGAACATTTGCTATGGAAATAGCGATAGAAGAGAAGAGAGGTCTGAACTGGTGGAATTAAGAAACGTCGCTCGTTTGAACATTTGTGGAAGGTCTGAGGTCTGAACTGGTGGAATTAAGAAACGTCGCTCGTTTGAACATTTGCTATGGAAATAGCGATAGAGAAGAGACAGGCTTAGCTGTGAAGGTCTGAACTGGTGGAATTAAGAAACGTCGCTCGTTTGAACATTTGCTATGGAAATAGCGATAGAGAAGAGACAGGCTTAGCTGTGAAGGTCTGAACTGGTGGAATTAAGAAACGTCGCTCGTTTGAACATTTGCTATGGAAATAGCGATAGAGAAGAGACAGGCTTAGCTGTGAAGGTCTGAACTGGTGGAATTAAGAAACGTCGCTCGTTTGAACATTTGCTATGGAAATAGCGATAGAGAAAGCTTAGCTGTGAAGGTCTGAACTGGTGGAATTAAGAAACGTCTCGTTTGAACATTTGCTATGGAAATAGCGATCTTGCTGTGAAGGTCTGAACTTGGAATTAAGAAACGTCGCTCGTTTGAACATTTGCTATGGAAATAGCGATAGAGAAGAGACAGGCTTAGCTGTGAAGGTCTGAACTGGTGGAATTAAGAAATGTCGCTCGTTTGAACATTTGCTATGGAAATAGCGATAGAGAAAGACAGGCTTAGCTGTGAAGGTCTGAACTGGTGGAATTAAGAAACGTCGCTCGTTTGAACATTTGCTATGGAAATAGCGATAGAGAAGAGACAGGCTTAGCTGTGAAGGTCTGAACTGGTGGAATTAAGAAACGTCGCTCGTTTGAACATTTGCTATGGAAATGAAGCTGATAGAAGAAGAAGACAGGCTTAGCTGTGAAGGTCTGAACTGGTGGAATTAAGAAACGTCGCTCGTTTGAACATTTGCTATGGAAATAGCGATAGAGAAGAGACAGGCTTATTGTGAAGGTCTGAACTGGTGGAATTAAGAAACGTCGTTTCCGTTTGAATTTGCTATGGAAATAGCGATAGAGAAGAGACAGGCTTAGCTGTGAAGGTCTGAACTGGTGGAATTAAGAAACGTCGTTCGTTTGAACATTTGCTATGGAAATAGCGATAGAGAAGAGACAGGCTTTGCTGTGAAGGTCTGAACTGGTGGAATTAAGAAACGTCGCTCGTTTGAACATTTGCTATGGAAATAGCGATAGAGAAGAGACAGGCTTAGCTGTGAAGGTCTGAACTGGTGGAATTAAGAAATGTCGCTCGTTTGAACATTTGCTATGGAAATAGCGATAGAGAAAGACAGGCTTAGCTGTGAAGGTCTGAACTGGTGGAATTAAGAAACGTCGCTCGTTTGAACATTTGCTATGGAAATAGCGATAGAGAAGAGACAGGCTTAGCTGTGAAGGTCTGAACTGGTGGAATTAAGAAATGTCGCTCGTTTGAACATTTGCTATGGAAATAGCGATAGAGAAGAAACAGGCTCAGCTGTGAAGGTCTGAACTGATGGAACTAAGAAACGTCGCTCGTTTGAATATTTTCTCTGGAAATAGCGATAGAGAGAAGCTTAGCTGTGAAATTCTTAACTTGTAGAACTAAGAAATGTAGGTCGTTTGAATATTTGCCTTGGAAATATTGATAAAGGAATGTTTACCTCTAAAAGTCTGAACTTGTAGAATTAAGAAATGTATCTCGTTTGATTATTTGCTATGGAAAATTTAGGATTATACTTGTGGCGTTTAAAAGAGGTTAAGCGAAAACAGTTTTTCCTTGGAAATAATGGCTTTTTGGACGAGACGGATTATATCATTAATCTGAAGGAATAAATTTAGTATGAACAAATTTTTTTCTTTGATGGAATTAAGAAACGTCGCTCGTTTGCTCATTTTGGGCTCAATTTAGGATTATACTATAAATTGGACGATAATTATATCATTAATCTGAATAATTTAGTGCTCGTATCTTTCTTTCAGGGTAATTAAGTAATTAACTGATCTCCCAATAATCACTTCATATTAATTAATATAATAGATGAACAATATATATTAATAGACACTTACGTAATAACTCTCTAGTAATAGTAAGGGTTAAAAATTATGCTGTCAATTTTGATGGCTTGGTTATGGATATTGCTAGTCATAAAGTGGGGGATTTATTTTCTATTGTTATTAAGTAATAAACTGATCCTCCATGAATTACTGCATGATGATATAAAAAAATGGACAATATATATTTATAGACACATACGTAAGAACTTTCTCGTAATAGTAAGGGCTAAAAATTATGGTATCCATTTTGATGGCATGATTATAGATATTGCTGGTCGTAAAGAGGGGGGGTCTGTTTTCTATTCTTATTAAGTAATAAACTGATCCCCCAAGAATTACTACATAATAATAAAATAAAAAGGGGAAATCTATATATTGAAAGACATAAATTAATTAGTCAATTTTCTGAATGTTTCATTCCTATGTTTTAACGAAGATTGGCTCGGATCATTTGATTCCAGCTATTCTCCATTTGGTCTTCCATTCCATAACATAGAAGCTGATTTCGATATTTTTCTCTTACTAATGTGATACTTTTTCGTTTTTCCTTCCTTTTTTGATCTTAAGATATTTACAGCCATTTTTTAAAAATTCCCTTTGTTTTCGTTTTTATTATTTTTCTTTCGTCTTCTTTTTTAACGACTCGACCCCGCCATTTTCTGCATGACATCTTTCTTCGTCAAGCGCTTTATTTCCTTTCTTAACTAAAATCTTAACCTTTATCTTTCCCACATATCGGCATAAACTATGCCTCTTGCATAACCCTCTACCTCAATGACTCCCGGGGCTTGTACAGGATGAGCATCACTGTAAAAATTCATTTTCTTCTTTTTTCATAAAGAATTATTTTTCAATCTTTCTTCCAAATCTTTAATTACTATACATTTTTTTATATTTGCTTCTCTAACTTAATTAGGTTTTCCTTGTCTGTTTTACTTTTTTGTTTTTCCTCCTCCATCTCCTCTTCTTTTTCTTCTTTTCCTCCTCCTCTACTTCTTCTTCTTCTCGTTTTTCTTTTTCTTCTTCTTCTTCTTCTTCTTCTTCTTCTTCTCTGTCTTTTTCTTCTTTTTCTCCTTCTTCTTCTTCCTCTTCTCCTTCTTCTCCTCCTTCTTTTTCTTCTTCTCCTTCTTCTTATTCTCCCCTCCTCCTTCTTCTTCTTCTTTTTCTTTTTCTTTTTCTTTCTTATTCTTCTTCTTCCTCTTTTCCTTTTTCCTCTTCTTCTTCTTTTTCTTTTCCTTTCTCTTTTTCTTCTTTTCCTTTTTCTTCTTCTTCTTTTTCTTTTCCTTTTCTTCTTTTTTTTCTTCTTCTTCTTCTTTTCCTTTTCTCTTTTTTCTTTTTTCTTTTTCTTTTCTTCTTTTCTTTTCTTTTCTTTTCTTCTTTCTTCTTCTTCTTCTTCTTCTTCTTCTTCTTCTTCTTTCATAACTCATTTATCATTTTCTTCTTTCTATTTTTTTCTGTCTTTTTCTTTTTCGGTGTCTTTGTTTTATTTCTTTCTCCCCCCCCCTTCCTCCTGTGTTTGGAAACAAGACAAAATGATGTCCATATCTTGTCTCTCATATAATTTCACGCCGGAAACCCATTATCCTCAACTTCCTTATCAAATGCTTAACTGATCTGTACCGCATAAAGAAGTCTACGTAGCCATAGAACTCGATTACTCTAATCTAAAAAGCGACGCCTCGTCCCTCAGAAATTCACCCAAAGAGCTTAGTGGCAAGAGATTTCTCAGGTCACCATGTTTGCGGTTCGAGTGACACTTCAATTATGGCTTCAAGCATAAAACCTTAGGAGGTACGGTAGAGTAATGGAGAGCGGCTTGGAGAGGAATCGGAGAGCCGAGTTCGAATTCTAGTCGGATCCATTACATTCACTTACATGCCAATGCCCTTGGAAAATGTATGAATCCATTTCTCTCCCTACCCCCGCCAGCTATGAGTCAATAACAGGACAGACTGGGTTCTATAACCTTGGATTGCAACCGGCCTAGGAGAAGGAAAATCTCTGAATTCAATCCTGCCTGGAGAGGGTTGGGCTCCATCTGGCTATATCGCTCAGGGAACACCATTCTACTCTGGCTGCAGTACGCATGGTATCGCCACGACCCTACGGGTCACAGGATAAAAAATATATAAACTTATTTAAAAATAGGTAACAGCAAAAATTTTCTAAAAAGAGCATAGCACGATGAAAAAGGTTCCAAACTTGATAAAAACAAAGTTTAAACGTCAAAATGTTTGTTATCATTAATAGAAAGGACCAAAATATTCCAGGGACAATTAAAAATACAGCTATTGTCGGGTTAAAAAAATAATTTCTGCGATATTATAAACTAAAAGTAAATAATATTTGTTTCAAATCAGATTAATTATACTTTAGATATTCCTCTGATAAAGTTTCCGAAAAGTATATTTTTTAGAAGATTTTTTAATGAAGAGAATTACATTGCGATGAAAGACAACAAAAGAAGTGTGCTAATCAGCAATTTTAGCGAAAAAAAATATTCCTTCCAGTCAATTTTTATTAATTTTGAAATACAGTAAAGTATTTTGTTTCCTGTAAATAGTAATTTTTATCAATTAGCTTGAAATTAAAACTAAAATAAAAGCTTAAAGAAATATTTTCATTTTTTTAAAAATCCGTTTTAAACTATAGGTATCGCAATTTTTGTGGTGTCAGCCATTTTAACATTTTGGCATTTAAAGTTTGCTGGTGGACGCAGATAGGTGCCAACAGACAAGTGATGAATTTTTTTTTTTTTTTTTAAGCGTTTCACCCCAAGCAAGGCGGGAAGCCACTAGGACGCAAGGGGTTACAAAAGATTTGGAGCAAGATCAGATAGGAGTGATAGAAGAAAGGATGAGGAGAAGGGTAGTGGATAGATCAAGACAACTGGAGATGTCGATTGACATTACATTTGAATAGTTGGAGATTATAGCTATCAGGGAAACAGGCAAAGGGAAGGGAGTTCCACAGGCGAGAGATGCGAGACATAAAGCTATTAGAGTAGAAGAGAGGGCTACATTTAACAGTGAAAGGGTGGGAGCGGGATGCCAGCCTAGTAGGGCCGTTGAATTCATGAAATTTGGGAACCAGCGAATGCAGCTCCTCGGAGAAATTACCATGAAAGTATTTGTAAAAGAGACAGAAGGAGGCGACTGCACTTCTGTGAGAAAGTGACTGTAGACGAGATGCCAGATCAGGGCCAATTATATTGCATATCCGCCTCTGGATCTTATCAAGAACCCCGAGGCAAACAGATGGGGCTCCAGACCATATATGGCAGCAATACTCCATGCAAGGGCGAATTGTTGATTTGTAGATCTGAAGGATCGATTCCGGGGAGAAAAATTTCCAGGCGCGGCACAGAGAGCCAACTTTCCATGCGGTAGACGAAGCAATTGACTCAATGTATTTGTTCCATCTCAGGTCAGCAGTCAACGTGAGACCGAGCAGCCGCAGAGAGGTGTTCTCGAGAAGTTGAGCGTCAGACATTCTAATGGAGGGTAGGGAAGGATCTATTTTGGGCGCAAAGTTCCGATTCAATTGCGTTATTAAATGTCTGATTATTGTTGACGTTTCTTTTGTCTGCAGGTTGCAGTCACGTTGTCGAAATCTGTAGCAAAATATCACTCAATGTTATGTTGAATTTTCTGAAGTTTTTCATATACCAGAGGAAAAAAGAAACATTAGAAATGAAAGTGACTAAGAAAGAAACATTTTCATTAGACTTTTAAAGAGAACGTTATGTTGAATTATCGACAGTTTTTTTTTTTTTCATATGCAAACGTAAAAAAAAGAGTCTTTTGTGATTTCTCTAACGAGGACAATATCTTTTTTTACATATTAACCAGCACTATTGTTTTTATAGCTATAACCTTTCAGCTGTTGTACACACCGGACTTCTTCAACTGTTTGTCGGGAATCTTAGAAATTTTGAACCGATCCCTTTATCTAGTCTGAAGGAATAATTCGTTCTCATTTCATATCAAACTTAATTCTTCCAATTTTCGGCTGTGTAATGTTGTTTTATTTTAATTGTTCTACCTAAAAGTCTTGAAGAATAATGAAAGTGTAGTATCTGTTCTCCTTATCTCTGATGATATTGGTAATATTTACAGTCTTCTCATAAGGACACGTTCGGCGTTCATTGATTTTACACTTTTCATCATTCACTGGCCTTCAAGTTGGAATCTAAGTGTACTATATGCTTTCTTCATCTCTAATTGGCCGTTTTCTTATAATGACATATTTGGCATTCATTGACCAAACAGACAGTGCTATTAAAGTTAAACTATTCTTCACTCCCTAGACATTGAGCTGGGATCAAAGTGTAGTGTCTGTTCTACTCATCTCTAATAGTAATGTTAATATTAGTCGTTTCCTTATAAGGAAACATTCGGCATTCATTGAGCAAGCAGCCAGTGCATCTGTCGGTTGTAATTTATAAAATCTTTCTCTAAAAACAAGAAAAATAGGTTTCTCAAGTCCAGTAGCTGTTATCGCTCTTTCCATTATCGATGGGGGTTTCCTTCGTAACCTTTTGTTTGAAGTAATGTGGAAATCAGTATCATTATGACGTTATTAATTCCTAGTCGAGATACAGGTGATATCTATTTTTGTTGTCACTGATGTTGGAAGTCATCAACTGATATGTTCTCTGTGATTATGTAGTGCCAGTCCACGCAATTCGAAGAAGGATGATCATCACTAAGACTGATATGTTTCACTAGATTGAAAGTCATTTCTAACCATTGATCTGAGAAAGCGGTTGAATACTTCTGACAGTTTACATATTTCTGAACGATATTCACACCATTTTGATATCCATATGAAAGTCTCGAGCTAAAAATTTTTTATAAACATGACCAGAGTTTTTAAGTTAATGTTTTTATTTATATCTATATTTCTGAGATGAGGTATTATGTACACTATTTAAATGATTCGGACTATTGTCCTCATCTTTGTCGCCATATTTATTACAAGGTTTCGGCCTTTCAGTATCTGTCTATATTTCTGAGATGAGGTATTATGTACACTATTTACATTATTCGGACTATTGTCCTCATCTTTGTTGCCATATTTATCACAACGTTTCGGCCTTTCAGTATCTGTCTATATTTCTGAGATGAGGTATTATGTTCACTATTTACATTATTCGGACTATTGTCCTCATCTTTGTCGCCATATTTATTACAACGTTTCGGCCTTTCAGTATCTGTCTATATTTCTGAGATGAGGTATTATGTACACTACTTACATTATTCGGACTATTGTCCTCATCTTTGCCTTTCAGTATCTGTCTATATTTCTGAGATGAGGTATTATGTACATTATTTAGATTATTCGGACTATTGTCCTCATCTTTGTCGCCAAAACATGAACATTGACTTGGTTCAGGAATAGATAAATACTGGTTGTTTATATTTGAGTCAATAAACATTTACTTGTTTCAGGAATAGATGAATATTGGTTGTTTATATTTGAGTCTATAAACATTGACTTGGTTCAGGAATAGATAAATATTGGTTGCTTATATTTGAGTCCATAAACATTGAATTGGTTCAGGAATAGATAAATACTGCTTGTCTATATTTGAGTCTATAAACATTGACTTGGTTCAGGAATAGATAAATATTGGTTGTTTACATTTTAGTCAATAAACATTTACTTGGTTCGGGAATAGATAAATTCTGGTTGTTTATATTTGAGTCTATAAACATTGACTTGGTCCAGAAATAGATACATATTGGTTGTTTATATATGAGTCTATAAACATTTACACGTTTCTGGAATAGATAAATATTGGTTGTTTATATTTGAGTGTGTAAACCTATACATGGTTCAGATATAGATATTAGTGGTTTATATTTGAGTCTATAGGCATTTACTTGGTTGGGCGATAGGTATATACTGGTTGCTTATATTTGTGTCTATGAACATTTACCTTTTTTTCTACAAATATTTTCATTCTAATTGTTCTGATGAATCTTACACTTTGATACTTGGAATTTAAGAGCAAAATCTAGATTGGCTGATAGGTCTCATAATTTTACTATTTAATTTGCTGTTTTAGTCATATGATCTATTCTAATAGTTTATTCTCCGGCTCTTCTCGTTTGTAGAACTCTTTTCCGGCCTTTCTGTCAAATCCGATCTTCAAAGATTTAAATTCATAGTCGTCTTCTGCTGCTTGAATCCTGTTCTTTTATTGCCTTCTCTGTTTCTTTTATTTTTCTCTTTGTTCCTTTTTTGTCCAGTCTATTTCTTTTATTGCTCTTTCTGTTTCTTTTATTGTCCTCTCTGTTTCTTTTATTGCCCTCTTTAGGTTTTTATTGTCCTCTCTGTTTCTTTGTCTTTTCTGTTTCTTTTATTGTCCGGACTGTTTCTTTTATTGTCCGAACTGTTTCTTTTATTACCTTCATTGCTTCTTTTATTGTACTTTGTTTTTTATTGCACTCACTGTTTCTTTTATCCTCCACTCTGTTTCTTTTATTGTCCTCATTGTTTTTTTTTTATTGTCTTTTCTGTTTCTTTTATTGTCCTCTCTGTTTCTTTTATTATCCATTCTGTTTCTTTTACTCTAATTCACCTGAAGTGTAATGGATGACGGCTGTGAATAAGAAACCGGAAAGTCGAATTTCAGTCAGGTTCACGCATTCAATTATGCGCAAATATAAAAAATGTATGAATCTTTTCCTTTTCTCCCCGCCCCCAGCTATTGGTTGAATAGCAGGTCAGATTGTGTCTTATAGAGCTGATTGGTGACCAGTCAACCGCAGAAAGAAACAGTAGCCTATTGCGGGAAAATCTTCAGCCTCGTCAGTCATGAATCGAAAGATACATGGTCGGCTAAACATGTATCACGGTCGCACTTAACTGACTGACTAAACCTATTGCATGTTAGTGGTTTTATCGCCTTACTTCAGATAAAATTATTTTTTTAATTTTGGGGGTAATAGGTAAATATTGATTGTTTATATCTGAGTCTGTGATAATTTATTTGGTTCAAGAATATGTAAATATTGGTTTCGGGTCGCTAAGTACAGATGAGGCTCTTCTTAGGTGGTACTCTTATTTCTCTGATGATTATGCTGTTGTATTCATTCTTTGTCTCGCCACGGAGGCGTCAATATGTATAAGGTGTTAAGTTAGAAACAAACTCAAAAAGTTACAATAACTGAAAATCCAGTTGGTATCGAACTCATTGCGCTATGTTTGAGACTAAATTATTAATCCTCTAATTGAGACTACACACTATAAGCAAAACTAATCAGCTCTACAAACTGACACCTAATTCAAACGTCACGAATAAAGGCAACCAATAATGAAAAAAAAAGAGAAGAATGTACATTGGGAGAGAGAGCGAAAGCGAGATAACCTGAGGGAGTGACTCAGGTCGAATACCCATAAAAGAACTCTTTAATAATCAAGATGGCGTCTTCACTAAGTAACAATTACTTATGAGGCTTATATTAAGAGGTCGGTAATTATCATTACTCACAATCACAAGGACGACGGGATTGTGCATTTAAGAGGTTCCCGACGCGACTGGCGCTTCAAAAGTGAAAATCATCACAAATTGTCAGGAATGAATCATTCAAGTGGCAGACGATAATAACTTCCGATAGTAAATCGGGCTTTCTTTCTTGCTTTCTTTCTTTCTTTTTGTTAAATACATTGAGATAATGTTTTCCTCCTTTCTTTTTCTTTCTTTCTTTGTTGCTTTTTTTTCTTTCTTTCTTTTTGTTAAATACAATGAGATAATGCTTTCGTCCTTTCTTTTTCTTTCTTTCTTTCTTTCTTTACTGCTTTCTTTCTTTACTGCTTTCTTTCTTTCTTTCTTTCTTTTTGTTAAATATATTGAGATGATTTTTCCTCCTTTCTTTCTTTTTCTTTCTTTCTTTGTTGCTTTCTTTTTCGTTCTTTCTTTTTGTTAAAAACAATGGGATGTTTTCTTCCTTTCTTTTTCTTTCTTTCTTTGTTTCTTTCTTTCTTTCTTTTTGTTAAATACACTGAGAAAATGCTTTCCTCCTTTCTTTTTCTTTCTTTCTTTCTTTCTTTCTTTTTGTTAAATATATTGAGATAATGTTTTCCATGTTTCTTTTTCTTTCTTTCTTTGCTGTTTTCTTTTTTCTTTCTTTTTATTTAATACATTGAAATAATGATTTTTCCATGTTTCTTTTTCTTTCTTTCTTTCTTTCTTTCTTTCTTTCTGTCAAATAATCTGAAATAATGAATTTCCAATCTTTTTTTTTGCTAGAATACAGTCAAAGAATTATTTTCTACCCATTCTTCTTTTCTTTCCTCTTTTTTCTTTCTTTCCTCTTTCTTTCTTGAAATATTTTTTTCAGAGAACATTCTTTTATTTTTCCTTTTTTCTTTCTTTCTTTATTTATTCATTTATTCTTGTTGAAATATTTCCTGCGGTGAGCCTTTTTCCTTTCTTTCTTATTTTTTATTAAATATATTGTGATAATGAGTTTTCCTTCATTTTTTCGTTCTTCCATTGTTTCTTTCTTTCTTCCTGTCTGTCTCTCTTTTCTTTTTCTGTTAAATCTATTGAGATAATTAATTTTCAATCTTTCTTTTTGGCTGAATACACTCAAATAATTATTTTCTCTTGCTTTCTTTCCTTCTTTCTTTCTTTAGTAATTTATTTTCCTTTAAATACTTTTTAAGGTGAGCCTACTTTATTTCTTTCTTTATTTGCTTACTTATTTGTTTATTTATTTACTTATTTTTATTCAAATATTTCTTTTGGTGTTCTTTCTTTCTTTCTTTCTTTCTTTCTTTCTTACTTTCTTTCTTTCTTTCTTTCTTTCTTTCTTTCCCTGGTCTGTGTTCGTTCTTTTTCTGCCATCTACAATTTTCAAAAATTTAAATGCAGCATTAAGGGGTCAAGATTATAGTGATTGGGAAAGCACCCCGCCGGGTGTTTGTTCAAACGTCCGAGTGGAAATTCCTTTTTACCACTAAAATACGAAGGATGATTCACCGTTGTGTATGTGAAATTTTAACGCCTCCAAAATAACACTGCTTTCATTTAAATCACCATAGAGAAACATGGCTGATCCTGACATGAAATGGAGTGACTCCATTGAATCAATTGCTACGTCCACTGCAAGGAAAGATCGCTCAATGCGTCGTGCGAAACAATTTTTCTCTTCAGAATCCATCTTGGGCATTTATAAATCTACCATTCGTCTGTTCATAGAATGTTGCTAACATCTGCAACAAAAACCAAAGATGGGTCGTGTTGAATGGACACGCTTCCAGATCATTTCATACAAACGCGGGTGTCTCCTTAGATCTACGCCGTTTCTTATCCTCATTAAAGAACTCTTCGATATCATCAATTCTCAACTAAGTATTTATGCAGATGACACAGCTATTTACTCATGTCTTCGTAACAAGTCCGATAGACACGACAAAGTAAAAATGGCAACTGCACTCGAAAAAGAACCCAAATCTGGGATTAACTGTAACAAGAAATAGTTTGTAAATTGTAATACCTCCAAAACAAAACTGCTTCCATTTAATCACCATAGAGAAACTTTTCGGTCTGCTATCACCATGGCTGATGTTAGACTCCAGGAGGGCAACACTCTACGCCTTCTTGGACTTATATTTTCTACTGACATGAAATGGAATGACTCCATTGAACCAATTGCTACGTCTACTGGAAGGAAAGTTGGTGCCTGACAATTTTTCTCGTCAGAATCCATCTTGGACATTTATAAATCTACCATTCTCTCTGTGCATTGAATATTACTAACATCGCGACAAAAACCAAAGAAGAGTCGTATTGAATGGACACGCTTCCAGATTATTTCATACAAACCATTACATTAAACTCACTTCTTTGAATTTTGTGAAGAATCTTGAGATATATCACAGGAGCACCTGACCAGATATGGCACTAGTATTCTATGCACAGGCGAATGGTAGATTTATAAATAAGCTACATGGATTTTGACGAGGAAAAAACTTTCTGTCACGACACATTGAACTAACTTACCTAGGAGTAGACTTTAGCGATTCATTCAGTTTTAACACTCCCCTACATGTAAGTTGAAACGTGAGCCCCAAAAGGCGTAGAGTGTAATTCCCTAAAGTAGCATCAGTCATGCCGATGGTAGACAGAAAAATTTCTCTGTGGTGATTAAATGAAATGGTTGGCATGGTGAAATTCCAGTATTTTGTTGTTTTTTTTTTTCTTGCACAGTTCTCGGTGCGTTGACTTTCCCACCCACTCAAATCCTATTTATTATTATTATTATTATTCTTTTTATTTTCTTTGATTTCTGGCGTTTACATTTCTTTCCGGGTCCCCCCAGGACCTAAGGTTAGAAATGGCGTCATGACACTTTCCACTGACAAAAAAAAAAAAAAAAAAAAAAAAGATTACATAGATAAAGCCCTTCGTAAGGTGTGGGCTGTATTTGTCAGAACAATTTTCTGTATCTCCTTGAGGCATGGACTTCCAGGAATCCCTTCAATTAGTCTACTGGAATCTCTTCCAACCAGTCCTAGGGCTCCAACTACAACAGGGATTGTTGATGTTCCCATATACCACATTTTCGCGATTTCTATTTCAAGGTCCTTGTACTTTGACAACTTTTTGAATATCTTCAAAGATACATTGCAGTCGGCAGGGACTGCCATATCAATAAGGAGGCACCGATTTTGTTTGTGGTCTTTAATAACAATATCTGGGCGGTTGGCCTTGATTGTTCTGTCAGTGTGTATTGTGTAGTCCCATAGAATTGTAACAGGTCCTATCTCCGTAACCGGCTCTGGGTGGTGTTCATACCAGTTTCTTTCAGTTTTCTTCCCGTAGAAGTTGCAGATTTTCCAGTGCAGATATTAGCCCACTCTGTCATGTCGGGTTTTATATTCAGTGGGTGCCAACACCGTACAACCTGCTACAAGATGATTATTATTATTATTATTATTATTATTATTATTATTATTATTTAACTTTATTTCCATCGTTAATATTTTTCATTTTTCTTATTTTCTTACAGCGTTTTTTCTGATTTAATTTTTTTTTCATTCTTTCATTTCTTTATAGATTCCTTTTGGAAAAGGTATTTATTATCACATTTCTTACTTTGATTGTCTCTTCCTTTTTATCGGCTTCTTTCTTTCATTCGATATTTTCTCTTTCTTTTCGTTCATTATTTTTTTTTCTGTTTTTTCTTTCTTTCTTTCATTTTTCATTTCCAATCTTTTTTCCTTCATTACGCTTCATTTTCTTTTATTCCATCACTTTCTTCTTTTTCAATTTCTTTGAGAAATTCGCACTTTTTTCTTTCTCGTTTAAGGATTTTTCGCTTTTACTCTTTTTCTTCCTTCCTTCTTTCTTTCTTTCTTTCTTTTCTTACTTTCTCTTTTCTTTCCACTTTTCGTTTCCTGTTTTATTATTCACTATATTTCATTTTCTTTCTTTCTTTCTTTCTTTCAGTTCGTCGTTTTCTTCTTCCCTTTTTGTAGAAATTCGGGCCTTTATCTTTCTCAATTAACAATGTCTTTTTTTACTCTTTTCTTTCTTTTCCTTATTTTTTCTTTCTTTTTTGAAGTTCCTCACTTTCTTTCTTCTTGTTTTTTCATTTCTTTTAGAAATCCACACTTTTATATTTCTCGTTTAATTATTTCTTTCTTTTTTACTCTCTTTCTGTATTTTTTCTTTCTTTCCTTTTCTTTATTTGTTTCATTCTTTCTTTCTTCGTCGTTTTCTTTTTTGTCCTTCTTTCTTTTCTTCTTACAAACTCTTTAGTTTTCCTTTTGTATTTCATTATGACCTTTCCGCTCTTCCATCTTTCCTTCTTCTTTTTTTCTTAAGCAGTATTTATCAACCTTTAACCTTATAATTGCACTTAACAAAAAGATGGCGTCTAGTCATCGACTATATTAGTGAAGCCTTCTCAATAAGTCTCGAAAACAATAGAATTTTCGGCGTCTAGAATGACACATGTTAATAAATATATAACTTCACTAATAGCTCCCACGATTTTGACTCAGTGGTAAGCGACAGTGGCTGACAAACAAATGGTGAGGCTCATGGTGCCGAAAACAATTAAAGTGTATTTATTAATATTCAGCTGTTCGGTCAATAATGGCGCGTTTTTGAGGACCGAATAAACGCCTGTTACAATGCAATAATCGTTCCACTTATTTATCAAGAATGTATTTGATGGAATATAATACACACTTATTTACATTTAAAATTGGGCTGTCTACGTCATATAAGTAAATACAAGCACACCTCATACCGCGACCTTTTATATGAAACTCCCTTATTTGCATTCAATATGTAAAGTCCTTTTGAAACTTTTCCCACACTTTAAAAATAGTTTGTTATTTTTTTCTTCAAATATTCAACTGTTTTATTACCTCCCAATTCTTCAGACGAGCAATTTTCAAAGCTCAGGCCGCCATAATTAATTGTTGTTGCAGTGTATCTGAGTATGGCTATCCACGGCGGCTAGCCAATCCCAGGGACATTTGTGTCTCTTCAACACCCACAGAGCCTACCTGTGGTTTATACTGAGCGGTTAGAACGTTGGCTTTCTGACCATGAGGTCCGAGCTCGAATCTTACCAAGAAGGTGACTTTTTGATTTTATCGGTTGGGAGGAGGCGATACCAGGGTGCAACACATTTGTAAAATGCCTGAAATACATACGACGGATTGAGCGAAGCCTTCGGAGTGAAAATGAGTAGACGGAACCCCGTCGGTGGCTGTGTTAGTACAGGTGTAAAACAAAGTTTAAACAATGATTATATATATATATATATATATAGTTTATGAAAATTTATAAAATTTATAGAAAGTTTATTTATAAAAATTTATAGAAAATTTATAGAAAATATATATATATATATATATATATATATATATATATATATATATATATGGTTTATGAAAAACTAGGTAATCTGTATGGGTAGGCCCAAGGAGGATAAAATCCAGAGAGCTCAATGCAAATCCAGAGCAAATAATTTAAATAAAAACTGACCAATTTAGGGTTCCATGTAATAAATTATTTCACCACAAATAATTTATTACATGGAACCTTAAAGTTGTCTGCTTTTATTTATATATATATATATATATATATATATATATATATATATATACTCGACTCTCCCGTCGAATTCGACGTATGAGGTCAAACAGATCGATTTCTAGGAAACCGACAGCCCAACAACAGCACATGAGATTTGATTATAGTGGCGAAGGTTTCGTGCAGGACCATCCACACTTTTTGAAGGACCGAATACAGAGACCTGGTGCACTACGTGCCACAGGGTCTCCAAACGACCCTCCGCAACTTTTGAATTCAGAGTTGTCCTTCTCCTAGACCAGTTGCCATTCAAGGCTATAGAACCCAGTCTGTCCTGCTATTTTACCCATAGCTGGAGGGAGAAGAAGAGGATTCATGCCTTTCCCAAGGGTATTAGCACGTAAGTGAATGTAATGGATTCGACTGGAATTCGAATCGGCTCTCCGATATCCATTACGCCACCGTGCCTCCTCTCTCTCTCTCTCTCTCCCTATCTATCTATCTATATCTATCTATCTATCTATCTATCTATCTATCTATCTATATATATATATATTTATATATATATATATATATATACACATATATATATATATATGAAAATACATGGGTGCATGTCCGACCGTTTAGAAGTTTCAATTTCAGACCATGAAGCCTGGGTTCGAATCTCATCATTGTCGATTAATCAGGAAGTTGACTTTCTTTAGAATGCGGTACGTTTGGAAAGTGCCTGAAAACCATGCCACGGGTTCACTTGTGAGTGAAATTCGATGAAAGATGGAAAGAAGTCACAAGTCATCGTGACCGAGGCTCTGAGTGTACTAGACTTGTTCAGACTGTTGATCACGCGCTCTCTTCCAAAAACTGTAACTTACAGCATAGTTGCAGTATAAACCACAGGTGGGCTCTCTGCGTGTGAAACAAGCACAAATGTGCCTGAGCAGGCGTCTACAATGGGGATTAGCTAGTCACCTTAGTAGACAGACATTCTTGGATTCGAGTGGCTGCACCATTTACTTGTTTATGCTGAGCGGATATTAGTCACAGTTTCTTGAGAGGGACATATAATCTGGCGCGACCAACAATATGAACAAGACCAGTACATTCAGACCCTAGGTCAGGATGACTTGTGACTTCGTGCCATCTCTCATCGTATTTCACTCATAAGTGAACTCGTGGAATGGTTTTCAGGTACTTTTTATATATATATATATATATATATATATATATATATATATATATATATATAAACATTATTTATTCTTTTTTTACACTTTTGATAATAAGCGGCGAAAAAAAAATGAAATTAGAGCCATTTTACGCCACCTATGGAATTAACCTGCAAGCAATAAAGCAAAACAGTATAGGAAAGCCTGATATAAATTTTGAAACTATTTTTACGGATATGTATGATTCAATTTATATTTAGATACAGTTGAATCCCTGACAACCGGACTAAAAAGGCCTTCCGGATATGAGGAATTGTTTACAAAGACAAGATATGAGGGATTATATTTAGATTAGAATAAAAGAACTGAAATCAGGTTTAACATTTATTTTCAATGTTTTATAGTAAACAAATAAGCTAATGGTGAGTGAAATATAACGGAATTGGTTTTAAGGAAAAAAAATGTTATGTTAATGAAAATTCATTCAATTAAGTTTGCCACGTATGCAAAACAAATAATGTTTTTTAATTGTTGTTGCATGATGATTCTTTCTCTTCTAATGTCATTCTCAACTTTTTCCACATTTCGTTTTACTTTTGTTCTTGACATTTTTTAAACGAAAGACACTTTTTAACTCTGCTGTGTTATTGCAATCGTCATAGCTGAATGCTGGCTTTCTTTCCATAACACTGAAAACATTTTCAATAGCTTTTTTCAATTTCAGTCCAGGTTTCACCACAATCATGTTTTTTATTTCCTTGTTCATTGTGACTGTGTGAACGCTGGAGAATAGTTTCTTTGGAAGATTTTATATCATACAATGTTGACTTTCCTATGTTGAACTCAGCCATTAGTTACAATGAACTTCCACCAGCGTCTAGTCTGTTTAAAATTTCCAATTTTTGCGATAAATCCAAAGTTTTTCTTTTCCTCTTATTTCACAACTTTATTGTTTCTGTCCAGGTTCAATTCCTACCAAGTTCGATAACGATTTTAGTTATTAGATCAATCTTCTGAACAAATATTTCCATGGCGACTACAAATATTTTCACGGGGACTGTCCTGATAAGGTTTTTTTTTTCACCCTTAGTGTCTCGACTCCATAAATTTAAGCGTGCTATTAGATTGGAAACTAGGCCTCACCGTTTTGTTGTTGAAGTAGCTAGATGCAACCGTCTCTTCTCTTCTAACAGTTTCTTTTCTCGCACTTCACACCTGTGGAACTACCTTCTGATTTCTCGTTTCATTGCCATCTACAAGCTTCAAACATATTAGTGTAACGTCAATCTCCATCTTCTGTCGTCCTAAATACTGTTTTTTTTTATTGACTTTTCTCACTACTCTAGATTTTTTATTCTCCTTCACTCTCTCTGCGACCTAATGATATTATTTCATAAAACGTAGTCCTAGATTTCAAATTTCTTAGCAGAAACTAAAAGAATTACTTTCGCACTGGGCTGTTTTTATTTGCTAAAAAAAGGAAAATGGCGTCCTGTGACTTGTTTAAGAAAATACATGAAGACAATCAATTGTCAGGCTAATAGAGGTACTATCAAAGAATTCGGATTCCCTTGTACTGGCTTTTTTTAAGCATATCAACTCAAGAAAGGCGGGAATGCCAATACCACGCAAGGAGTTACAGAGAGTAAGAGCAAGAGTAAAAAGGGTTGTTCAAGGCAAGGATATAGAGAAGGACGGTGATCAGGATCAAGGCATCAGAAGATATCGATTGACATTACATTTAAATATTTGAAGACTATAGCTATCAGGGAAGCAAGTATGAGGAAGGGAGTTCTGCTGCTGGGAAGTGCAAGAAAAGAAGCTGTTGGAGTAAAAAAGACGGCTATATTTCAAGTGAAAAAGGGGGACCGAGGTGCCAACCTAGTAGCACGCTTAAATTCATGCAGTTTGGGAACCAGCGAAAGTAACTCGTCAACATAGTTGCCATGAAAATAATTGTAGAAAAGACAGAGGGAAGCCACGTCTGTGAGGAAGTGACTGTAGACGAGATGCCAGATTAGGACCTATCATATTGCATATCCGTCTCTGGATTTTGTCGAGGACCTCGAGATGAACAACGGGGGCAGCAGACCATATATGGCAACAGTATTCAATACAAGGACGGATGGTTGATTTGTAGATTTGAAGGACGCACTCAGGCGAGAAAAACCTTCTGACGCGACAGAGAGGACCAACTTTCCTTGCGGTAGATGAAGCTATTGATTCAATGTAGCTGTTCCAACTCAGGTTAATGGAAAGCGTAACACTAAGCAGGCGCAGAGGCGCTCTCGTGGAGTTGGGCATCAGCCACTTGATGGGAGGCAGGGAGGGTTATCTATAGGTGGGTAAATGAGAGCAGTTTCGTTTTGGAGGCATTAAAGTTCACAAGCCATTTCTTGCCCCAGTCAACCATAGATTGGAGGTCATTTTCAAGACCAACGGCCAGGTTAGTTTTGTCACTGATACCGGGTTTACTATTGAGGCAGGAGTAAATAGCCGTTTCGTCCGCGTAGATGCCTACTTGGGAATTGATGACATCAGGAAGATCGTTGATGAAAATCAGAAATAGTGAAGGACCCAGGATAGAGCCTTGGGGAACACCGGCGTTCATATGAAAGGAACTAGAGGAAATCTGTTTAGGACGACCTTCATTACACGGTATGACAGGAATTATTGTATTAAGTCAAATAATCGTCCTTTCCGAAGAATTTATATTTCCTGGATTTAATAGCTTCAAATTTAATTTATTTCATATCACTTGAAAAAATAATTCAAAAGTAGAACAAAGATCGTTATAGTATTATCGGCTTACGGCCATAGCTGTCGAAATTTAGCTTAGTAACAGCCAAACTCGGCGCAAAAAAGGTGGGGAAACTTTGTCATTACGTCCAATGACGGGAATCCCGCGTAACACAGTTAACAGAGACCTGAAACCATCAATATACAACCATAACAAGCGAGATAGAGAAGAAGGAAAAACCACTTGAAATAACTATAAAATTTATTGAGGGAAAAGAAAAAAAAAATAAAATGAGGGGGGAAAAATAGTCTGATGTTAAAGTTCACTGGTACAACTTGAAAATAATTGCCAAAAACGTCCCTTTGGCGAGCCCTTAAAATGGACTCCAATAACAGTTCAGAGAGAGTGAAAGCGGTAGAGAGATAGCAGAAAGAGGGGAAAAATTAGACTTACTGTTAAAAAAAAAATAGCTTTAGTATTTTTTTAAGTAGCTGGGCAGAAAGGTTTTTAGATATTTTTTTGAGTTGCTCTCCTTGGAAGATAAGCAAGCTTCCTGTTAAAAATAAATGCAGACTTGTTTTTTTTTTCAAACTTTCTCTGCGACACAAATTCAACTTCTAGAAGATCTTTTTTTCACATACTTTTTTTTCACGTCAGAATTTCGTCCACCAATAGGACAAAATAACTCCTCGAAGGAAGGTAGCTTTTCAATCGCTTAATTTTGACTTTTTTCTCTCTTCGACCCGATTATCGAAAGAAGACTTCCTTGAGAATGTTCTATTGTAAATTCTCTTTACAATAATTTCTTTAACTGATTTTTTGGATAAGTCTTTACTGACTTGTTCTTTGGTTGCTGAACAATAATCCACTTGATTACTTGAACAGACTTGACTTCACTTGTCTAGAGAATAAGCTTTTTCCACACGGCGAACACACTTGTTCTTTATCTTCAATTCTCTTAGACAAATATTCTTAGACTGTTTTCCTTGTCAGAGCAACAACAGGTTATCTTCAAGCAGGTTTCCTTTTTGTCACAAGACAAGACGACTTATCGTCTCCACACTGCGGTGCCCTTTTCTGCCACTACTGACTAGATTCCTCTAATCTAGTCGAAAACAAGCGGGAAAATCACGTACGACCAATCGTTAGACACGATTTCGCCACGTGACACAGCAGCAGCAGTTCTTACACTGCACACAGGGGGAAAAGGAGAGGAGGAAGGAAAGTAAGAGAGATAGAAAGATAGATACAGAAATTAAATTTCTGACATATCATGCTGAAACTGGTTCACGTACGATTAACGTTAAGTTAAGCAACGTCTAGCCTCGTCAATAATGGTATGTGTGAACGTTTGGGAATACCAGGTGCTTTAAGTGCGGGTGGTGTAATATATAACGGCTCGGATTTAGAAATAGGAGAGCCGAGTTCCAATTCCAGTCGAGTTTTTTATATTCTCTTACACACAAAAAACCCGGGGAAAGTTATGAATATCTCTCCCCTCTTGCTATGGATTAATTAATAAAAAAATTTTCATTAAATCAGTATTATCTTCAAAACATTCTTGCAATCTATAAATATATTTTCTGCATTTAAATGGATTTACATAACCTGCAAAAGGTTGATAAACCGTAAAAAATCAGGCAAACCATGAAAGATAACGACTCGGAATTGGAAATCCAGCAGTTGTGCTCCAATTCCAGTCGCATGAAAGGCATAAATATAAATAAACCTTTTCTCCTCCCAGCTATGGGTTAATTAGTAGAAATTTTATCAGTAAATTTTTATTTTTTTTATTGATGCCCGGACTACATGAATTTAAGCGTGCTACTTGATTGGCATCTAGGTCCCACTCTTTTACGTTTGAAATGATTAAATGCAACCCCCATTTCTACTCTAACAATTTCTTTTCTCGTACTTCCCGAAAGTGGAACTACCTTCCGATTTCTTGTTCACTTGCCATCTATAATCTTCAAACATATTAGTGTAACGTCAATCTTCGTCTTCCAGACAGTGAAACTCCCTTCCGGTTCGTTGCTTCTCTGATAACCACAAACTTCAACAATTTAAATGCAACATCAATCGCCATTTTCTGTTGCCTTGATCCCCGTTCTTCTTTCATCCCTTCCTCAATCCTCCCCTCTATACACAGTCTTTCCCCCTCACTTCCACGCTTTGCTTGGGATGAAGTGCTTAAAAAGAAACCTTCACGAGGTTGATAAGCCGTAAAAAAAAAAAACTCCAAAATTCTTATAATACAAATTTTCAATTTGTTTTCAATAAAGAATAAATGGACATTATTTAAGTTCGGACTATTGCCCTCTTTGTTGCCATATTTATTACAACGTTTCGGCCGTTGTACGCTCCGGCCTTCTTCAGATCGTTGGAATATCGAACTGAACGCTTTATCTCGCTCGCTGGGGTAGACTGTTCTAGTTCCACGTGCCATGACTAATAGATGTCAGATATCAGTTATCTCCTGTTAATTCCACGCTCCAAGTTCTCCACCGCCATTACTTGGTATTGAACTCACAGTCTTTGCCTCCTGTCACTGGATTTAACTAACGCATTTATCCACTGTGCCATGTGTCCTTGAGGATATAATACCTCAGATCAGAAATATAGACATATACTGAAGGAATAAATGAATCCATTGAAATTTTGGGATTGCTAATAAAGACGATTATATTTTTATTGATTAGTTCTCTGTAAAACTTACCATTCTTCAAAATGACAACACAAAAACAAATATTCTGTAAAATTAACCCAAAAGATCAAATTCTTAGTCTTCGAAGTGCCAGTGTAGAATTCTAATTTATTAAATTAAAGTCTTTATTTTTTTTTTCACATCAATTGAAATATTTATTCATGGAAAAAATGATTTGAAAAAAGAACTGTCTCAGTATTATCAAATTTTTGCAGTTCAGAATCTCAAATATTTTCGATCAAAAATACAAGAATTGGTTTCCTAATGACGATTAATCCCACATTTGAACGTGGTTTACCCTGTCTCACAAAAAGGTATATAACGACGGTAGGGTTAAAAATTTAATAGGTTGACTATTTCTTATTAATAACTGCATTGTCTCTTACCAAGGACGAGGGTGGGCTGAAGGGTACATAGGCTGACACTGAAGGAGTGATGCTGGAGTTGTGAAATCTTGCATGCAGTAATTTCAACTCTTTATTAATAAATGCCTTGGTTATTTCCGCCTACGTGGATCGGATGAAAGTTTATATTGGGCAAAATACGCAAACTTTGATTTTTTATATATTTATATATATATATATATATATATATATATATATATATATATATATATATATATATATATATATATATATATATATATATATATATTCTATCATCTAATGTAGCAACCATGTCAACATCAATATCCTTGGGGCCTAAACCCTCTTTCTGCACGTACGTGGAAATTTTCTCCGTATGCAAAAAGGGTTACTATTTTTGAAGTCTTCATTGAACAGTCAGATGTCACTTTAAATGTAGAGAAAAAATGCCGATATTAATCTTAACATTAATTGAAAAAAAACACATAATCCGCTGGATAAAAAAATTATTTGAATCCATTGACTTGATCGAAAGAGTTTTGAGTTCAATACGTGGCTACAGCAGATATTGTGTTAAAGGGAGGTAACTGATACTGAGCCATCCGAAAAAGGCATGACACGTGAATCTAGAACAATCTACCCGGCTTGACGAAATAAAGGCTTCTGTACGAATGTACGATCTCCTGATAAAGGCTGGAGCCTACTGCCGAAACGTCGTGAATAGGCAACGAAAACGAGAACAGGTCGAAATTTTAAAATACTCTAAATAATTGCAATATCTTAGAAATATAGACATATATTAATAAGAATAGTTGATATGAATGCATGATTTCACAGTTCTAACATCACTCATCCATAGTTTGCCTATAAACCCTCGGATTTTCCGAACTGTGAAATATTCTGATTTTCAATATTTGCAGAAATTTGTTATTGCGTAAGAGTTGGGTTATATATATATATATATATATATATATATATATATATATATTCATTATTTTTTTTTATTCATAGTGCTTCAAATGATTAATCACAATTAAATATTTGTACACCACAAGCCGTGCTTTGGTCTAGTTTTCTGCTTATTGCAATTTCTGTTTAAATTAATTTAAAATCTTTTTTCGTGCCAAGACCAGTGGCATTCAAAGTAAGAAGTAGCTAGGTCACATTCGCCCTAATTTGTGCAATGGCAGTTGCATCGGTTTTGCCATTATATTCTACAGAACATATTTCCTCAATGTGCCGTGTCCTTGGAGTGCCATTGACCTACGCTTCATGCGCTTGGCGGGGTTTTTGCTCTCCTTGGGAAACATTTCTTCCGGGTAAGCCAATGGCTAGTCTTTGCCTTACATGACGAGTCTTTGGCGTATGTTTCTCTTATTTGTCACTTTCTACATTTCCTATCTTTGGAGAACCCATGACCTACATGTCGAGTACTTGGCGGATTGTTGTCCTATTCATTGTCTACTGGAGGAGATATTGCTGTACATGAAGAAGGTTTAACGAAATCTCTACCCGATGTTGAGTGTTAGGCAAATACTCGCCCGACGTGGCATGTCCTTGGTCAGCATCTGTACTACGTGGCGCGGTCTTGACAATACTTTAACTCACTTTACGAGTACTTGGTTTAACTTTGTCTAGTATGTACAGACATTGCCGAGCATTTTTCCTATATAACAACTCCTGAGCGAATCTTTCTCCCACGTCGTTAGGACTTAGCAAATATATTTCGTACATGGAATGTCCTAACCGTCTTCTTGGTGTGTATTTGTCCTACGTGCCGTGTCTTCGTAGACCATCTGTACTATACGGCGACAGAATGGTGATACTTTATGTTACAAGACATGGCCATGTCGTGTCCCTGCTATGTATTTGTCCTACGTGGCCTTTTCTCAGAGACCGTATGTACAATGTGGTGTCACAATGGTGATACTTTGTCTTACATGACATGTTTAACGAGTCTTTGGTGTTTATTTTTGCTACGGAAAATGTGCTCGGAGACCATCTGTACGATGAGGCGTCAACAGGGTGATTCTTTGTCCAGTCTTTGTCCTAAGTGAAATGTGCTCGGAGACCATCTGTACTATGTGGCGGCAACAGGGTGATTCTTTGTCTTACATGCCATGTCCTTGCCGTGTCTTGGTTGTGTATTTGTCCTATTTGGCTTGTTCTTGGAGACCATCTGTATTATGTGGTGCCACCATGGTCATGCTTTGTCTTACATGGCATGTCATTGTCGTGACATTGGTGTGTAATTCACCTACCTGTCTTGTTCTCGTAGACCATCTTTATTATGAGGTGCCACCCTGGCGATTCTTTTTTTTACATGTCATGTCCTTGCCGTGTCTTGGGTGTGTAGGTGTGTAGTTGTCCTATGAAGCCTGTTCCCGAAGACCATCTGTAATGTGTAGTGCCATCCTGGTGATTTTTTTCTTGGCTGGCGTCTCCTTGTTTCCTCAGTGTTTATTTGTTCTACGTGAAAATGTGCTCGGAGACCATCTGTACTATGTGGCGTCAACAGGGTGATTCTTTGTCCAGTCTTTGTCCTACGTGAAATGTGCTCGGAGACCATCTGTAATATGTGGCGTCAACAGGGTGATTCTTTGTCCTGTCTTCGTCCTATGTGAAATGTGCTCGGAGACCATCTGTACTATGTGGCGTCAACAGGGTGATTCTTTGTCCTGTCTTCGTCCTATGTGAAATGTGCTCGGAGACCATCTGTACTATGTGGCGTCAACAGGGTGATTCTTTGTCCTGTCTTCGTCCCTATGTGAAATGTGCTCGGAGACCATCTGTACTATGTGGCGTCAACAGGGTGATTCTTTGTCCTGTCTTCGTCCTATGTGAAATGTGCTCAGGGAGACAATCTGTACTATGTGGCGTCAACAGGGTGATTCTTTGTCCTGTCTTAGTCCTATGTGAAATGTGCTCAGGGGAGACCATCTGTACTATGTGGCGTCAACAGGGTGATTCTTTGTCCAGTCTTTGTCCTACGTGAAATGTGCTCAGGGTGACCATCTGTAATATGTGGCGTCAACAGGGTGATTCTTTGTCCTGTCTTCGTCCTATGTGAAATGTGCTCGGAGACCATCTGTACTATGTGGCGTCAACAGGGTGATTCTTTGTCCTGTCTTCGTCCTATGTGAAATGTGCTCGGAGACAATCTGTACTATGTGGCGTCAACAGGGTGATTCTTTGTCCTGTCTTCGTCCTATGTGAAATGTGCTCGGAGACCATCTGTACTATGTGGCGTCAACAGGGTGATTCTTTGTCCTGTCTTCGTCCTATGTGAAATGTGCTCGGAGACCATCTGTACTATGTGGCGTCAACAGGGTGATTCTTTGTCCGTGTCTTCGTCCCTCGTCCCTATGAAATGTGCTCGGAGACCATCTGTACTATGTGGCGTCAACAGGGTGATTCTTTGTCCTGTCTTCGTCCTATGTGAAATGTGCTCGGAGACCATCTGTACTATGTGGCGTCAACAGGGTGATTCTTTGTCCAGTCTTCGTCCTATGTGAAATGTGCTCGGAGACCATCTGTACTATGTGGCGTCAACAGGGTGATTCTTTGTCCTGTCTTCGTCCTATGTGAAATGTGCTCGGAGACCATCTGTACTATGTGGCGTCAACAGGGTGATTCTTTGTCCAGTCTTCGTCCTATGTGAAATGTGCTCGGAGACCATCTGTACTATGTGGCGTCAACAGGGTGATTCTTTGTCCTGTCTTCGTCCTACGTGAAATGTGCTCGAGACCATCTGTACTATGTGGCGTCAACAGGGTGATTCTTTGTCCCATCATGAAATGGGTGTAATATGTGGCGTCAACAGGGTGATTCTTTGTCAACCTGTCTTTGTCCTGTCTTGTCCTATGTGAAATGTGCTCGGAGACAATCTGTACTATGTGGCGTCAACAGGGTGATTCTTTGTCCTGTCTTCGTCCTATGTGAAATGTGCTCGGAGGCCATCTGTACTATGTGGCGTCAACAGGGTGATTCTTTGTCCAGTTTTTGTCCTATATGTGAAATGTGCTCGGAGACCATCCGTACTATGTGGCGTCAACAGGGTGATTCTTTGTCCTGTCTTCGTCCTATGTGAAATGTGCTCGAAAAGACCATCTGTACTATGTGGCGTCAACAGGGTGATTCTTTGTCCTGTCTTCGTCCTATGTGAAATGTGCTCGGAGACCATCTGTACTATGTGGCGTCAACAGGGTGATTCTTTGTCCTGTCTTCGTCCTGATACGTGAAATGTGCTCGGAGACCATCTGTACTATGTGGCGTCAACAGGGTGATTCTTTGTCCTGTCTTCGTCCTATGTGAAATGTGCTCGGAGACAATCTGTACTATGTGGCGTCAACAGGGTGATTCTTTGTCCTGTCTTCGTCCTATGAAATGTGCTCCTATGTGAAATGTGAGACCATCTGTACTATGTGGCGTCAACAGGGTGATTCTTTGTCCAGTGTTTGTCCTACGTGAAATGTGCTCGGAGACCATCCGTACTATGTGGCGTCAACAGGGTGATTCTTTGTCCTGTCTTCGTCCTATGTGAAATGTGCTCGGAGACCATCTGTACTATGTGGCGTCAACAGGGTGATTCTTTGTCCTGTCTTCGTCCTATGTGAAATGTGCTCTTTGGAGACAATCTGTACTATGTGGCGTCAACAGGGTGATTCTTTGTCCTGTCTTCGTCCTATGTGAAATGTGCTCGGAGACCATCTGTACTATGTGGCGTCAACAGGGTGATTCTTTGTCCTGTCTTCGTCCTATGTGAAATGTGTGCTCGGAGACCATCTGTACTATGTGGCGTCAACAGGGTGATTCTTTTGTCCTGTCTTCGTCCTATGTGAAATGTGCTCGGAGACCATCTGTACTATGTGGCGTCAACAGGGTGATTCTTTGTCCAGTCTTCGTCCTATGTGAAATGTGCTCGGAGACCATCTGTACTATGTGGCGTCAACAGGGTGATTCTTTGTCCTGTCTTCGTCCTATGTGAAATGTGTCCTCGTGAAATGTGGAGACCATCTGTACTATGTGGCGTCAACAGGGTGATTCTTTGTCCTGTCTTCGTCCTGAAATGTGAAATGTGCTCGGAGACCATCTGTACTATGTGGCGTCAACAGGGTGATTCTTTGTCCAGTCTTCGTCCTATGTGAAATGTGCTCGGAGACCATCTGTACTATGTGGCGTCAACAGGGTGATTCTTTGTCCTGTCTTCGTCCTACGTGAAATGTGCTCGGAGACCATCTGTAATATGTGGCGTCAACAGGGTGATTCTTTGTCCTGTCTTCGTCCTATGTGAAATGTGCTCGGAGACCATCTGTACTATGTGGCGTCAACAGGGTGATTCTTTGTCCTGTCTTCGTCCTATGTGAAATGTGCTCGGAGACCATCTGTACTATGTGGCGTCAACAGGGTGATTCTTTGTCCTGTCTTCGTCCTATGTGAAATGTGCTCGGAGACCATCTGTACTATGTGGCGTCAACAGGGTGATTCTTTGTCCTGTCTTCGTCCAATGTGAAATGTGCTCGGAGACCATCTGTACTATGTGGCGTCAACAGGGTGATTCTTTGTCCTGTCTTCGTCCTATGTGAAATGTGCTCGGAGACCATCTGTAATATGTGGCGTCAACAGGGTGATTCTTTGTCCAGTCTTCGTCCTATGTGAAATGTGCTCGGAGACCATCTGTACTATGTGGCGTCAACAGGGTGATTCTTTGTCCTGTCTTCGTCCTATGTGAAATGTGCTCTATGTGAAATGGAGGCCATCTGTACTATGTGGCGTCAACAGGGTGATTCTTTGTCCAGTTTTTGTTACGTGAAATGTGCTCGGAGACCATCCGTACTATGTGGCGTCAACAGGGTGATTCTTTGTCCTGTCTTCGTCCTATGTGAAATGTGCTCAGGGGAAACCATCTGTGGGAGACCTATGTGGCGTCAACAGGGTGATTCTTTGTCCTGTCTTCGTCCTATGTGAAATGTGCTCGGAGACAATCTGTACTATGTGGCGTCAACAGGGTGATTCTTTGTCCTGTCTTCGTCCTATGTGAAATGTGCTCGGAGACCATCTGTACTATGTGGCGTCAACAGGGTGATTCTTTGTCCTGTCTTTGTCTTACGTGAAATGTGCTCGGAGACCATCTGTACTATGTGGCGTCAACAGGGTGATTCTTTGTCCAGTCTTTGTCCTACGTGAAATGTGCTCGGAGACCATCTGTAATATGTGGCGTCAACACGGTGATTCTTTGTCCTGTCTTTGTCTTACGTGAAATGTGCTCGGAGACCATCTGTACTATGTGGCGTCAACAGGGTGATTCTTTGTCCTGTCTTTGTCTTACGTGAAATGTGCTCGGAGACCATCTGTACTATGTGGCGTCAACAGGGTGATTCTTTGTCCTGTCTTTGTCTTACGTGAAATGTGCTCGGAGACCATCTGTACTATGTGCGTCAACAGGGCGTCTTTGTCCTGTCTTTGTCTTATGTGGGTCGGAGACCATTCTTTGTCGTCAAGATTCTTTGTTCTTTGTCCCTACGTGAAATGTGCTCGGAGACCATCTGTACTATGTGGCGTCAACAGGGTGATTCTTTGTCCTGTCTTTGTCTTACGTGAAATGTGCTCGGAGACCATCTGTAATATGTGGCGTCAACAGGGTGATTCTTTGTCCAGTCTTTGTCCTACGTGATATGTGCTCGGAGACCATCTGTAATATGTGGCGTCAACAGGGTGATTCTTTTTGTCCTGTCTTTGTCTTACGTGAAATGTGCTCGAAAGACCATCTGTACTATGTGGCGTCAACAGGGTGATTCTTTGTCCTGTCTTTGTCTTACGTGAAATGTGCTCGGAGACCATCTGTACTATGTGGCGTCAACAGGGTGATTCTTTGTCCTGTCATTTGTCCTGTCTTTGTCTTACGTGAAATGTGCTCGGAGACCATCTGTACTATGTGGCGTCAACAGGGTGATTCTTTGTCCAGTCTTTCGTCCTACGTGAAATGTGCTCGGAGACCATCTGTACTATGTGGCGTCAACAGGGTGATTCTTTGTCCTTTCGTCCTGTGAAATGTGCTCGGAGACCATCTGTAATATGTGGCGTCAACAGGGTGATTCTTTGTCCTGTCTTCGTCCTATGTGAAATGTGCTCAGGGAGACCATCTGTAATATGTGGCGTCAACAGGGTGATTCTTTGTCCTGTCTTCGTCCTATGTGAAATGTGCTCAGGGGAGACCATCTGACCACTATGTGGCGTCAACAGGGTGATTCTTTGTCCAGTCTTTGTCCTACGTGAAATGTGCTCGGAGACCATCTGTAATATGTGGCGTCAACAGGGTGATTCTTTGTCCTGTCTTTGTCCTACGTGAAATGTGCTCGGAGACCATCTGTACTATGTGGCGTCAACAGGGTGATTCTTTGTCCTGTCTTCGTCCTATGTGAAATGTGCTCGGAGACCATCTGTACTATGTGGCGTCAACAGGGTGATTCTTTGTCCAGTCTTTGTCCTACGTGAAATGTGCTCGGAGACCATCTGTACTATGTGGCGTCAACAGGGTGATTCTTTGTCCTGTCTTTGTCCTACGTGAAATGTGCTCGGAGACCATCTGTACTATGTGGCGTCAACAGGGTGATTCTTTGTCCAGTCTTTATGTGGCGTGAAATGCTCGGAGACCATCTGTACTATGTGGCGTCAACAGGGTGATTCTTTGTCCTGTCTTCGTCCTATGTGAAATGTGCTCGGAGACCATCTGTACTATGTGGCGTCAACAGGGTGATTCTTTGTCCTGTCTTCGTCCTATGTGAAATGTGCTCGGAGACAATCTGTACTATGTGGCGTCAACAGGGTGATTCTTTGTCCTGTCTTGAAATGTGCTCGGAGACAATCTGTACTATGTGAAATTCTTTGTCTTTGCTCGTGAAATGTGCTCGGAGACCATCTGTACTATGTGGCGTCAACAGGGTGATTCTTTGTCCTGTCTTTGTCCTATGTGAAATGTGCTCGGAGACCATCTGTACTATGTGGCGTCAACAGGGTGATTCTTTGTCCTGTCTTCGTCCTACGTGAAATGTGCTCGGAGACCATCTGTACTATGTGGCGTCAACAGGGTGATTCTTTGTCCAGTCTTTGTCCTACGTGAAATGTGCTCGGAGACCATCTGTACTATGTGGCGTCAACAGGGTGATTCTTTGTCCTGTCTTCGTCCTATGTGAAATGTGCTCAGGGAGACCATCTGTACTATGTGGCGTCAACAGGGTGATTCTTTGTCCTGTCTTCGTCCTATGTGAAATGTGCTCGGAGACAATCTGTACTATGTGGCGTCAACAGGGTGATTCTTTGTCCTGTCTTCGTCCTATGTGAAATGTGCTCGGAGACCATCTGTACTATGTGGCGTCAACAGGGTGATTCTTTGTCCTGTCTTCGTCCTATATGAAATGTGCTCGGAGACAATCTGTACTATGTGGCGTCAACAGGGTGATTCTTTGTCCTGTCTTTGTCTTACGTGAAATGTGCTCGGAGACCATCTGTACTATGTGGCGTCAACAGGGTGATTCTTTGTCCAGTCTTTGTCCTACGTGAAATGTGCTCGGAGACCATCTGTAATATGTGGCGTCAACAGGGTGATTCTTTGTCCTGTCTTCGTCCTATGTGAAATGTGCTCGGAGACAATCTGTACTATGTGGCGTCAACAGGGTGATTCTTTGTCCTGTCTTTGTCCTGAAATGTGCTCGGAGACAATCTGTACTATGTGGCGTCAACAGGGTGATTCTTTGTCCATCTTTGTCCTACGTGAAATGTGCTGGAGACCATCTGTACTATGTGGCGTCAACAGGGTGATTCTTTGTCCTGTCTTCGTCCTATGTGAAATGTGCTCGGAGACCATCTGTACTATGTGGCGTCAACAGGGTGATTCTTTGTCCTGTCTTCGTCCTATGTGAAATGTGCTCGGAGACAATCTGTACTATGTTGCGTCAACAGGGTGATTCTTTGTCCTGTCTTCGTCCTATGTGAAATGTGCTCGGAGACCATCTGTACTATGTGGCGTCAACAGGGTGATTCTTTGTCCAGTCTTTGATTCTTTGTCCTCCTATGTGAAATGTGCTCGAGACAATCTGTCAACAGGGTGATTCTTTCCTGTCCTATATGTGAAATGTGCTCGAGACAATCTGTACTATGTGGCGTCAACAGGGTGATTCTTTGTCCAGTCTTTGTCCTACGTGTCTTTCGAGACCATCTGTAATATGTGGCGTCAACAGGGTGATTCTTTGTCCTGTCTTCGTGAAATGTGCTCAGAGACAATCTGTACTATGTGGCGAGGGTGATTCTTTGTCCTGTCTTTGTCTTTATGTGAAATGTGCTCGGAGACCATCTGTACTATGTGGCGTCAACAGGGTGATTCTTTGTCCAGTCTTTGTCCTACGTGAAATGTGCTCGGAGACCATCTGTAATATGTGGCGTCAACAGGGTGATTCTTTGTCCTGTCTTCGTCCTATGTGAAATGTGCTCAGAGACAATCTGTACTATGTGGCGTCAACAGGGTGATTCTTTGTCCTGTCTTTGTCTTACGTGAAATGTGCTCGGAGACCATCTGTACTATGTGGCGTCAACAGGGTGATTCTTTGTCCTGTCTTCGTCCTATGTGAAATGTGCTCGGAGTCAATCTGTATTATGTGGCGTCAACAGGGTGATTCTTTGTCCTGTCTTTGTCTTACGTGAAATGTGACCATCTGTACTATGGGCGTCAACAGGGTGATTCTTTGTCCTGTCTTTGTACGTGAAATGTGCTCGGAGACCATCTGTCATGTGGCGTCAACAGGGTGATTCTTTGTCCTGTCTTTGTCCTATGTGAAATGTGCTCAGAGACAATCGTCTATGTGGCGTCAAAAGGGTGATTCTTTGTCCTGTCTTTGTCTTACGTGAAATGTGCTCGGAGACCATCTGTACTATGTGGCGTCAACAGGGTGATTCTTTGTCCTGTCTTCGTCTTACGTGAAATGTGCTCGGAGACAATCTGTAATATGTGGCGTCAACAGGGTGATTCTTTGTCCTGTCTTTGTCTTACGTGAAATGTGCTCGGAGACCATCTGTACTATGTGGCGTCAACAGGGTGATTCTTTGTCCTTTCTTCGTCCTATGTGAAATGTGCTCGGAGACAATCTGTACTATGTGGCGTCAACAGGGTGATTCTTTGTCCTGTCTTTGTCTTACGTGAAATGTGCTCGGAGACCATCTGTAATATGTGGCGTCAACAGGGTGATTCTTTGTCCTGTCTTCGTCCTATGTGAAATGTGCTCGGAGACAATCTGTATTATGTGGCGTCAACAGGGTGATTCTTTGTCCTGTCTTCGTCCTACGTGAAATGTGCTCAGGTGATTCGTCCTGAGACAATCTGTACTATGTGGCGTCAACAGGGTGATTCTTTGTCCAGTCTTTGTCCTACGTGAAATGTGCTCGGAGACCATCTGTACTATGTGGCGGCAACAGGGTGATTCTTTGTCTTACATGCCATGTCCTTGCCGTGTCTTGGTTGTGTATTTGTCCTATTTGGCTTGTTCTTGGAGACCATCTGTATTATGTGGTGCCACCATGGTCATGCTTTGTCTTACATGGCATGTCATTGTCGTGACATTGGTGTGTAATTCACCTACCTGTCTTGTTCTCGTAGACCATCTTTATTATGAGGTGCCACCCTGGCGATTCTTTTTTTTACATGTCATGTCCTTGCCGTGTCTTGGGTGTGTAGTTGTCCTATGAGGCCTGTTCCCGAAGACCATCTGTAATGTGTAGTGCCATCCTGGCGATTCTTTTTCTTAGCTGGCGTGTCCTTGTTTCCTCGGTGTTTATTTGTCCTACGTGAAATGTGCTCGAAGACCATCTGTACTATGTGGCGTCAACAGGGTGATTCTTTGTCCTGTCTTATTCCTATGTGAAATGTGCTCGAAGACCATCCGTACTATGTGGCGTCAACAGGGTGATTCTTTGTCCTGTCTTTGTCCTACGTGAAATGTGCTCGAAGACCATCTGTACTATGTGGCGTCAACAGGGTGATTCTTTATCCTGTCTTTGTCCTACGTGAAATGTGCTCGAAGACCATTTGTACTATGTGGCGGCACCATGGTGATTCTTTGTCTTACATGGCATATTCTTGTCGTGTCCTTGGTGTGTATTTGTCCTACGTGCGCTCTTCACGAAGACCCTCTGTACTATGTGGCGGTAACAGGGTGATTCTTTTCTTACATGCCATGTCCTTGTCGTGTTCTTGGTGTGTATTTGTCCTTCGTAACTTGTTCTCGGAGTCCATTGTGATACTCTGTCTTACATGTCCTATCCTTGTTGTGTCCTTTGTGGGTTGGTCGTATGTGGCCTGTTCTGAGAGACCATCTGTAATATGTAACGGCAGCATGGTCATTGTCTTACTTGTCCTATTCTGGTCGTGTCCTTGGTGTGTATTTGCCCTACGTGGCCTGATCTCGGAGACTATCTGTACTATCTGGCGGCAGCAGGGGGATTCTTTGTCTTACATGTCATGTCCTTCTTGTCTGCTTGATGTGTATTTGCACTATTTGGTCTTTTTTCGGAGACCATCTGTAATATGTGGTGACGCCATGGTCATTCTTTGACATAAATGGCATATCCTTGTCGTCTTCTTGGTACGTATTATTCCTGTGCGCCCTGTCCTCCGAGATCTTCTCCGCTGTGTGTGGGCACCATGGTCATTCGTTGTCTTACATGCCATGTCCTTGTCGTGTTCTAGGTGTGTATTTGTCCAACATGGCCTGTTCTCGGAGACCAACTGTACTATGTGGTGCCACCATCGTGATTCTTTGTCTTACATGGATTATCCTTGTCGTATGTTTGTGCTAGCCGGCGAGTTCTCGAAAAATCTCTCTACGATCTGCCAAGTCCCTGGTGACTTATTGTCTCACATGTCGAGTCTTTTTTGCAACATGGCAATCCGTTAGCGAGTTTTGTCCTACCTGTCGTCTTCTAGGCACAAATCTGCACAACCTTTGACCTATGTTCCGAGTACTTGTACCTTTGTCCAATATGGCAAGTGCGTAATGAACATTTCTCCAACCTCGTGAATCCTTGGAGAACCATTGTCTTAAGTCCCGGGGCCTTGATGAACATCTTTAATAACTGGCGAATTATACTCTCACCGATGAACCTTTACATAACACATCCAGAGCGAACCTTTGCCCTCCGTGATGAGTCCTTGCCAATGCTTTGTTCTACATTGCACGTCCTTTGTCGAGCGTTTGTTCTACATGGCGAATACTTGGCAAATCTTTGCTTTACCTGGTGAATCCTTGGCGATCTTCTCTCTGAAGTGGTGTCTCCATGTTCAACATTTATCCTACACGGTGTGTCCTTAGCGACAGTTTCTCTATGTTACAAGTTCTTGGGGATTCTACGTGGTGTGTCTTTGGCGAGTGTCTTACCCGGTGTGTCTGCTGCGAGCATCTGTACCATGTGGCGAGGTCTTGGCGATTACCTGTCGAGCCCATGTCGAACTTTTGGTAGTGTCGAGCTTCTCTTATTAAACAAAAGGCGCGTTTTTCTGACATAGTATCTTCAACACGCTGAATTGTTACCACAGTGTGAGGGAGTGCCATAAACTCAGATAAGGAAGTTTCATTGCTATGAGTTTTACTATATCATAAAATGAAAAAGTTCTCCAATATTCACAGACTAAACGGATTTTAAAATTGGCATCGTTACTTAGGCTCTTACAATACAACATGCCTGGCTGCGTACAAAATTCCGGCAGCTATACTTAAACATGAAAACAATAAACAAAAACTAAACATTCTTGAAGCTATACACATAATATAGTTGAAACCTAACCTGAATAAAATAAACTATGAAATCTCCACAAATATTCTTAAATGCCTATAATTGCTAACAGAAGCCATTGGTTTATACCAACAGAAGACATTAGTTTATACTAACGGCTTCCCATACTTAATACTTCTCGTTTTCACTCTCGCGTTGTCATGTGTGACGTCACGAGCTGCGATGCGATTTTCGCTTCCGCGTCTCGTATACACGAATTAATCGTTGCTTTGAAATTTTCAAGCAACAAAAACATTATTGTTTCGTCTTTGTGGTGTTTGATATATTGAAATGTAATTGTCATCTTTGTGTAAGCCGAAAGCTTAGATTGGATTTAAACATGTATCAATATGGTGATTTCCTTTCCTCTTTCAATGATAATGTGATTAAGCTTATCAGACAATATGAAAGGAACTTACTCAAAATAAATAGACAAAATTTATCTATATTATTTAATGAAACATGCATCAATGAAAATTTCTGCCTAAATATACACAATATATATATATATATATATATATATATATATATATATATATATATATATATATAATGGAAAATTATAAACAAGGCTAGAACATGTAAAACTTGGGATGATCCATGCCCTTTGTGCCTCCATGAGAAACTGCACATTATTAAGTTTCTAAATAATAATAATCTATTAAACAATAGACATGAGTTAACGGTTTTTTGTCGACATCATCAAATTCATGGTTTGAATAATTAGCTAAAAACAAGCATACAATATAATAACTTTTATAATCCATAGCCCAAATAAATAGTTTAAATACCCTACAAAAAAGATAACCCTTTATGAAGTTGTCAAAAAACAAATGTTACGGCAGTTTTTTTTTATGCACAAATCTCTTTCATAAATAAAATAAATAAATAAATAAATCTCCATAGACACGTAAACCAGACTAGGCTAAAACATCTTCCGTTTCAAATTTAGACACCCCCACCTTACCCTGACTTGACATCTATGAAAGTAACTCTATACTGATACTTATTATTAACACCCTACACACGCCTACCCAATTTAAACAATTCGCCCTAGCTGTTACCATGGAAATTTTGATTTCAATTATTAAAACACGTAAATTTCAGAAATACGTTCTTCCAAAAAAAATTTTGCTTGAAGATGGAACAGAGCTTACTTTAACTCAATTTAATTCAAATAATTATATTGAAGTTTTCGGCTCTTGTTTTGAAACATGAGACCTCTTATGTCGCGAGTTGGAATCATATTTTTAAATAAATAATTATATCTATGCTCTACTTTTTTATCGAGCACTATTTTAAAAAAATAATAACTAAAATACTAAGGAACTTTGGATTATTTACCTAACCAGTTCTTTCCTATTTTCTATATATTTTCACACACACACACACACACACACACACACACACACACATATATATATATATATATATATATATATATATATATATATATATATATATATGTATGTATGTATGTATATATGTATGGAGTGATGAGTAAATTATCACCATTCATTATTTTTAATTTTGCTCATGCACGTTATTTGTTTCAATTTTGTCGCCTGCACCGTATAGTAGGGTCAGTTGGGCACCGTCTCTGAGAAAAAGAGCACCGTGACACAATTCACTCCGCCAGAAATTTGGAAACGGCATGCCGTACTGCTTGGCATTCGCGCCGGAAACTCCAATGCGAACATTTCAGAGTGTTTCGGTGTCAATCTGAGGACAGTGCAGAGGATTCGAAAAGATTTGGATGGTATATCCAGTCAACATCTTGGTGTTTGGATTGATCACTAATGATGGCGATGTTATAATTCCATACATCTTCCAACAGGGCCTTCTATTCAACTCGAAAGTTTAAATCAAGTGCCTTGAGCGGGTACTGCCTCTTTGGGTCAAGTGGGTGACTGCTGGAAGATCCTATGTCTGGCAACAGGACTCTACGCTATGTCCTTTTCATTAAAACAATAAAAATAAAAGCAACTAACAACAAAAGTAAAAGCCACTTTTTCTAAGCTACAAAATAAAACTATTTTCATTAAAAAAGAAAACAAATAAAAGCCACTATCCTAAACAAAATAAAAGTTATTTTCATAAAAACGAATAAAAGCTACTTTTTCTAAATAAAAAGACATTTTCATTAAAACACAAAAAGCCAATTTCCCTAAAAAGAACAAAATAAAGACCATTTTCATTAAAACAATAAAAATAAAAGCCACTTACTAAAAATAAAATAATAGGCATTTTCATTGAAAAATCCACTATCCTTAACAAAACAAATGCCACTAACATTTTAAAAAAAACGAATAAAAGCTACTTTCTGTAAAATAAAATAAAAGCTATTTTCATTAAAACACAGATAAAAGCCACTTTCCATAAAAACAAAATAAATGAAATTTCCATTCGCAAAAAATAAAATAAAAGCCACTTTATCAAACAAAAGCAAAAGAAAAGAAAACTTAAAGAAAAACGAATAAAAGCTAATTCTCTCAAAATTAAAATAAAAGCCACTTTCCATAAAAGCAATATAAATGTAATTTTCATTCACAAAAAATAAAATAAAAGCCACTTTAACAAAGAAAAACAAAATAAAAGAAAACTTAAAGAAAAGCAAATAAAAGCTACTTCTCTCAAACTTAAAATAAAAGCCATTTTCATTAAAAATGAAATCACTTTCCCGAAGAAAAATAAAAGCCACTTTCACTTGAGTACATGCAATGTGTACTGCTTTCTTTTCCTATTTCATTGTTAGACAATCGAGCTCTCGAACAAGAACCAATTCAAAACTGCAATTATTTATTTATCTAAGTTCATTTTTTTTTTTTTATCTCGGTCCATGAAACCGCCGAAGTGTCTGGAATGACGCAGGACTGGAGTGGATCTTGTGGAGGCGGGGGTTTGGTAAATAAACGGTTATATCATTTGAAGCAGGAGATAAAAAAGAAGGGATCGGGTAGGAATAACTAAAGTTGGCAGTGAGTAGGCAATGAAAGATTGGCGAGTAGAGAGTAAAATAAGAGTGCGAAATAAGAAGAGGGGGAGGAGAAAAAAGAGACAGAGTGAGGGAGGAAAGAGAGAAAAAGGACCGTGAGATACGACGATTGCTAGAGAGCGTTATATAAAGGAAGCAAGAAAAACAAAACAACAACGCAGTTTTACCGAGAAAGCTAGGAAAAAGGCGAGATAAAATTATCAGAATAGCACAAAAATATATCAAAGGAAAGAAGAAGGAAAGAAAAAAAAAGAAACAAGAAGCGGAAGAAGCAATAAAGAAAAAAGAAGGAAAGAAGAAAAAGAAACAAGAAAGAAGAAGGAAAGAAGAAAAAAAAACAAGAGTGAAAAAGGAAAGAAGAAAAAGAAGCAAGAATGAAAAAGGAAAGAAGAAAAAGAAGCAAGAATGAAAAAGGGAAAAAAAAGAAGCAAGAAACAAGAAGGAAAGAAGAAAATGAAAGCAGGAGGAAAGAAGAAAAAAAGCAAGAAAGAAGGAGGAAAGACGAAAAAGAAAAAAAAGGAAAGAAGTAAAAGAAGCAAGAAAGAAGAAGGAAAGAAGAAAATGAAACAAGAAAGAAGAAAGAAAGAAGAAAAAGAAACAAGAAAGAAGAAAGAAAGAAGAAAAAGAAAAGAGAAGGGAAGGAAAGAAGTAAAAGAAACAAGAAAGAAGAAGGAAAGAAATAAAAGAAACAAGAACAAAGAAGGAAAGAAGAAAAAGAAAGAAAGAAAGAAGAAAAAGAAAAGAGAAGGAAAGAAGTAAAAGAAGCAAGAAAGAAGAAAAAAAGAAGAAAAAGAAAGAAGAAAAAAAAGAAGAAAAAGAAGCAAGAAAGAAGAAAGAAAGAAAAAAGAAAAAAGAAAGAAAAAGAAGAAAAGAAAGAAAAAAGAAAAAAGAAGAAAAAAGAAGTAAAAGAAGCAAGAAAGAAGAAGGAAAGAAGAAAAATAAACAAGAAAGAAAGAAAGAAAGAAGAAAAAGAAAAGAAGAGGAAAGAAGTAAAAGAAGCAAGAAAGAAGAAGGAAAGAAAAAAGAAACAAGAACAAAGAAGGAAAGAAGAAAAAGAAACAAGAAAGAAGAAAGAAAGAAGAAAAAGAAAAGAGAAAGAAAGAAGTAAAAGAAGCAAGAAAGAAGAAGGAAAGAAGAAAAAGAAAGAAGAAGCAAGAAGGAAAGAAGAAAAAGAAAGAAGAAGGAATGAAGACAATAAAACAAGAAACAAGAAGGAAAGAAGAAAAAGAAAGGAGGAGGAAAGACGAAAAAGAGAAGGAAAGAAGAAAAGAAACAAGAATGGAGAAAGAAAGAAGAAAATGAAATAAGAAAGAAGAAGAAAAGAAGAAAAAGAAACGACAAGAAAGAAAAGATCGTAGAAAGAGATCGTAAAGTAAGAGAGAAAGAAACAATGACGAACAAAAACACGAATGAAAAAGAAAGGAAGAAGCGACGAGCAAAAGGAAAAAGGAATAAAATAGAAATAGAAAAATAATAAAAGAAAAAGAAACAGAATTAAGAAAAAATGTAAAGAAGTTAAAAAAATCGAGAAAAAGGCAAAAAGAAAAAAAAAAGAATGAAAAAGAGGTAAAGGGAAGAAAATGAAAAGTAACGAAAGAAAAAACAAAAAGAGGAAAAAGGGGAAGGTAAGAAAAAAGGAAATGAAAAGGGTATAAGGAGAGAGAAACGAAATAAAAACGAAGAAAAAATTTTAAAAAATGATAGGAAAAAGAAAAATGAAGGAATTACAGAAAGAAAAAAAAAACGAGAATAAAGAAAGAAAGATAAAAAATCATAGGAGGAAAGGAAAAATGGAAAGCGAATGAAAAAAGAAGAAAAGATGAAAAGGGAAAAAAATTAAAAATAAAGGAAAAAAACAAAATGACAAAGAGGAGAAGGTAAAAAAAAGGAAAAGAAAAGAAAAAGCGAAAAGAAGAAAGAGAGAATCAAGGAGAAAATGGAAAAATAAAAGAATATAAAAAGAATAGTAAAAATGAGAAAAGTAAAAGAAAAAGAAAGACAGAGAATGGAGAAAAAAGAAAGAAAATAGAAAAAGAAAAAAGAGAAAAAGTTAAAAGAAAAGAAGGAAAGACAAAAGAAATAAGAAAGAAAAAAGAAAGGAAAACGAGGAAAAGAAAAGAAAAGAAAAAGAATGAAAAGAGAGAAAAGGCAAAGCGAAAAGAGAGAAAAAACGAGAAAATATTAAATTGTAACATTTTCAACAATTGAAATCACTAAAAATACATTCAATCAAAATAGACGATTATGATTATCATCAAGCAGCCATTTTCAGTTGCATGTTTTTTTTTCTTTCTATTTTGTATTTTTCTTTCCTTCTTTCTAATTTGTATTTTTTCTTTCTTTCTTTTTTTTTTGTATTTTTCTTTCTTTCTATTTTGTATTTTTCTTTCCTTCTTTCTAATCTGTATTTTTTCTTTCTTTTTTTTTGTATTTTTTCTTTCTTTCTATTTTGTATATTTCTTTCCATTTTCTTTCTATTTTGCATTTTTCTTTCTTTCTAATTTGTATTTTTTCCTTCTTTCGTTATTTTTGTATTTTTCTTTCTTTCTATTTTGAATATTTCTTTCCTTTTTTTCTATTTTGTATTTTTCTTTCTTTCTTTCAATTTTGTATTTCCTTTCCTTCTTACTTTCTTTTTGTATTTTTCTTTCCTTCTTTTCTCCTTTTTTTTCTATTTTGCACTTTTCTTCTTTCTTTCTTTCTATTTTGTATTTTTCTTTCTTTCTATTTTGAATATTTCTTTCCTTTTTCTTTCTATTTTCTATTTTTCTTTCTTTCTTTCGATTTTGTATTTTCTTTCCTTCTTACTTTCTTTTTGTATTTTTCTTTCCTACTTCTCTCTTTTTTTTTTCTATTTTGTACTTTTTTTTCTTTCTTTTCTTCTTTCTTTCTTTCTATTTTGTATTTTTCTTTCTATTTTGAATATTTCTTTCCTTTTTCTTTCTATTTTCTATTTTTCTTTCTTTCTTTCTATTTTCTTTATTTCTTACTTACTTTTTGTATTTTTCTTTCCTTCTTTTCTCCTTCTTTTTTCTATTTAGTACTTTTCTTTCTTTCCTTCTTTCTTTCTTTCTTTCTATTTTGTATTTTTCTTTCTTTCTATTTTTTCCTTCGTTCTTTCTTTCTATTTTGTATTTTTCTTTCCTTTCTTTCTACTTTGTTTTTTCTTTCCTTCCCTTTTGTATTTTTCCTTCTTTCTTTCCTTCTTTTTTGTATTTATCTTTCCTTCTTTTTTCTTTCTATTTTGTACATTTCTTTCCGTCCTTCTTTCTTTCTCTTGTGCATTTTTCTTTCTATTTTATATTTTTCTTTCTTTCTTTCTAATTTGTATTTTTATTTCCTTCTTTTTCTTTCATTCTTTCTATTTTGGTTTTCTTTCTTTCTATTTTCTATTTTTCTTCATTTCTTTCTCATTTGTATTTTTTCTTGCTTTCTTTCTTTCTTGTATTTTTCTTTCCTTCGTTTTTCTTTCTTTCTTTCTATTTTGTACTTTTCTTTCCTTCCTTCTTTCTCTTGTGCAATTTTCTTTCTTTCTATTTCAATTTTTTCTTTCCTTTCGTCTTTCTTTTTTGCTTTTTTCTTTTTTGTATTTTTCTTTCCTTCCTTTTTCTTTCATTCTTTCTATTTTTCTTTCTGTTTTGTATTTTTCTTCCTTTATTCCTTCCTTCCTTCCTTCCTTCCTTCCTTCCTTCTTTTCTTTCTTTTTTTCTGTCCCTCTTTCTTTCTTTGGCGTATTTCTGTTATTCTGTGATGAAGTCTTTCAGTAATTTGTTTAAAATGTCATCTCCCTTCAGGATGTAGGCGATCGTAGCTCTCACCAGCTTCCTTTCTTTAATTCGTGTAAATTGCTACTTTCCTTGATAAAGATTATGGATTCGTTTACCTTTGCGTTCTCCATGGCTTTTAAATTTATTGTAGAACCCAGTCTATCCTCTAAATGGCGAATGAAATTTACAGATGGGAAAGAAGAGTAGTAGCGACACCTCATAACGACAACGTTTCTGCTTTTCTGTGCATTCATATGGAAGTCAATTCTCCACCCGTCCTATCACGTGAACAAATTACAAATTTATCAGGGAGAGCGACATTATGATAACTTCTTGGGTGACCCTTTATTGTTGCTGTTCCTCTGACTTTCTCGTAAGTCGTTCGGAATAATGTCATCTCCAGAGCGAAGCTGTATTTTGGTCGCTTTTTGACAGTCCTTCTCTTCAGGTCTACATGACGTTCGATCGAGTTTCAATAATACAATTTAAATCTATACAAAGAAAGAAAGAAAGAAAGAAAAAAGAAAGAAAGAAACTAAAAGATGAAAAATGTACAAAATGGGAAAATGAAGAAAAAATAGAATGGAAATAAACGCAAAGCAGTAAAGCAAAAACAGAAAGCAAGCAAGCTAGAAAGCAAGCAAGCTAGAAAGAAAGAAAGAAAGAAAGAAAGAAAGAAAGAAAATACAAAATAGAATGAAATAAAGGATAAGAAAAAGAAAGATGAACACGAAATAGAAAGAAAGAAAGAAAGAAAGAAAAGCCAAAATAGAAAGAAAGAAATAAAGAAAGCGAGAAAGAAAGAAAGAATAGAAGCAAAGAGGATAAAAAGAAAAGGAAGAAAAGCAGAAAGAGGCAAATCAACGAACGAAAGAAAGAAAATAAACGGATGGAACGAATGAAAAGTCGTGAATGAGGCAAAATATTTATTTTACATATCCAGTCCTTTTTTTTTTTCATTGCGGATAATTGCCAAAAAAATACCTGCCTTCTGTCTAAGCCGCAGCCATCAAGCCTTACCCCCGACCTTACCCGACTTAGTAGGATTGAGAGTTTCGCTCTTGGGGGCGGGATTCCTGTTAACCAAACTATTATTTTTATTTCATCGTTCGCATGAAGTTGGAGACAGTCAGCTGATGAACAACAAATCAATGTAAACAGAAATCTCAACAAATAGTTGGCTACGACACACCCAACCAGCGTCTACCCCGTATACAGACAAATACCCGTATATCCTGTTACGAGTGCAAAGGAAGATGCATTTCAACAGACGGGTACATTCAGTCTGGAGGCACCAGTAACGTTCTTGACAATAAACACTTGGAGCTGAAAATTTATATATATATATTTTTAAAATTTTTACAGTAAAGTTCACCATGAACAAGGCCCGGGGGCCACTCGAGGTAGAGTTTTACGTTAAGGGTTAATTTATATGGATAGGAAGGAAGATAACGATTAAGCCTAGATTTGAACAGATTAAGATTGAAGTGATCGGGGAAACATCCTCTTGGGAGTCAGAGCAGTGATTTACCGGAAGAAGATTTTAGAGTGGAAATTACTTTTCGCTGATGTAATACGGAATGAATCTGAGTGGTTTCCTAGTACGTAAGTGGCATGGCGGGTCCTAGCCGTGAAGGTTTAGAATTGGCAGGACCAAGGAATGTAGTTTGTCTGAGCACTTTCCATGGAAGTAGCAATACAGCGGTGAAAGGCTCACTATATTCCGGCTCTGAGAGACATGTTGGAGGATGGAAAAATAATTCTTTCTCAACAAGGACTCAGAGACGCTTTTGGACTATCAAGACTGGAAAGGGGGGAGGGTCTGGGCAGCTTCTGCCCAAATATGGCAACTGTACTCCATTTTTGGCCGGAAGAGAGTTCCACAATTGAGAAACGCAAGAAAAGAAACTTAACATAAGTTTTTATTTTTATTTATTTTTTAACGGTAAGGTTCACCCTGTACAAGGCCTGGAGGGCACTCGAGGTAGAGTTTTACGTTAAGGGTTAATTCATATTGATAGGAGGGGAACATATAACGGTTGACTCTAAAACTGAACAGGTTAAGATTGTAGTGATCTGGAGATCAACGTCTAGGGAATCTGTTCCACAGGCCAGTGGTTTGTGGGAAGCTGTTCGAATGGAACTTCTCGCCGATGGAGTACGGTGGGAATTTGGATGGTTTGCTACAATGTAAGTGGCATGGCAGGAAGTGGCATGGCAGGTCCTAGCCGTAAAAGTCAGACCTGGTGGAACAAGGAGATGCAGTTCATCTAAACACTTTCCATGTTAGGAGCGATAAGCAGTGATAGACCGCCATACCCCGCCTGTGAAAGAATGGTTGGAGTGTGGAAAAATAATTCTTCTCCCACAACAACTCGGAGAGTCTTTTGAAACTCTATTAAGACGAGAAAGTGAGATCTGGGCAGCTCCCGCCCAAATATGGCAGAAGGACTCCAATTTCGGCCTGATTTGGCTCTTAAAGCTAGTGGATAGCATTAGGTGGTCAGGTACTTACTAGAGCGATACAGGGAGATGATCATTTTGCCTGCATCTTTTGATGGATCATATATAGGAGTTCCACTTGAGGTCAGGTGTGAGTTTAATGCCCAATATCCTATCAAGGCACGGGACCTCATCGAAGGGACATCCGTTAATGGATCTAGGTAAATTGCTCGAAATCAATGGCTCGACAGAAAATTGCTCGAAATCAATTTTTGTGGCCTAGCATATGTGCTGATTCCTTCAGTTTACGAATTTTCCAATGATGTTCTTTGTCTATGATCTCAACTTGATCCCACAGAGGGCGGTGATCTCCCTTTTCTCTCCACATGTGGTCAGTCATGCCTGATTTTTGCAATATGAGCACTGGTAAAAAAAGATGGTGAAGACATTAGGTTTATAATACCCAGCCAACCATACACAAATATCCTCAAAGACACATGACACAGTGAATAAAGGCGTTAGTTAGATCCAGTGACAGGACCCAAAGAGAGTGAGTTCAATACCTGGTTAAGGCAGTGAAGAACGTTCAGTGAGCGAAATAAAGGGTTCAGTTCGACATTCCAACCACCTGAAAAAGGCCGGAGCGTACAAAGGCCGAAAAGTTGTAATAAATATGGCGACAAAGATGAGGACAACAGTCTGAATAATGTAAATAGTGTACATAATACCTCATCTCAGAAATATATACAGATACGGAAGGGCCGAAACGTTGTAATAAATATGGTGACAAAGATGAGGACAATAGTCCGAATAATGTAAATAGTGTACATAATACCTCATCTCAGAAATATAGACAGATACTGAAAGGCCGAAACGTTGTAATATATATGGCAACAAAGATGAGGACAATAGTCTGAATAATGTAAATAGTGTACATAATACCTCATCTCAGAAATATAGACAGATACTGAAAGGCCGAAACATTGTAATAAATATGGAGACAGAGATGAGGACAATAGTCCGAATAATGTACATAGTGTACATAATACCTCATCTCAGAAATATACACGGAAAATAGTCATTTAGAATTATTGGATTTTCTTCAAGTTTCTATTAATTTCATGTTATTTATGTCGGTTCGCTAATCCAGCCAGCAAATAATCCCTCCTAATCTGAACACTGCTTGATTAATTAGCTATGTAACAAGACACCAGGCGGACTCAGTAGAAAGATCAGATATACTCAAACAGGGAACAATTACGACATTCCAAGGTTTGCGATAAAATAAGTGTACGGCTCATCAACAACAATATACGTTTGCCCTTTCAGTTGCGTCATTTCTTTTTTTTAACTAGAAGTGCATGTCCGAATGAGTAATTGGCGAATCAAGTACGAATTGCACTTGACACACACACACACACACATATATATATATATATATATATATATATATATATATATATATATATATTATAAATTTACTGATTTAAAATATTTTTCGCTACAGAGTAATAACCATGTTTCTAAAATGGAAGTTAAAAGCTCCGAATTTAATTTTGTAATTAAATTAAAAACATTAGTTCCATTTCATCCCCAAGCGAATTTTGGAGAAACTTGTTTTAAATGTACTGAGTTTTAAAGGCATAGTGAATTATGAAAATTTATATTATATTTTTCGCCACTGCCTTGACCGGGTATTGAACTCACACGAGGGATGTATAAAGGCGTTGGTTAGATCCAGTGACAAGACAGAAAGGGTGTGAGTTCAATACCCAGTTAAGGCAGTGGAGAACTTTCAGAGGGATGTTAACAGGAGATAACTGATAACTGACATCCATTAGACATGGCACGTGGAACTAGAACGATCTATCCCTTGGAGCGAAATAAAGGTTTCAGTTCGATATTCCAACCACCTGAAGAAGGCCGTAGCGTACAACAGCCGAATGTTGTAACAAATGTGGCGACAAAGATGAGGACAATAGTCCGAATAATGTAAATAATGTACAAAATATCTCATCTCAGAAATATAGACAGATAACAAATTAAATACTTGTCATAATAGATCATTCCATCTATCCATAAGAAAATAAAGATATAAAGATCAGTTGTGTGCGCGTGTGTCCTGTTAAAACTAAAAGAGAGTTGTCGGGACCAGAGAAGAAGTCTCTTATATCCGGGTTTCTCTTATATCCGGGTTTGGTCTATTTTATATACATTAACACAGGCTCTAATTTGGAACCAGAGAAAATCTCTCTTATATTCAGGTTTTTCTTATATCCGGGTCTCTTATATCCGGGTTATATATATATATATATATATATATATATATATATATATATATATATATAAATAATCGACTCTCCTGTCGCGTTCGACGTATGAGGGTCAGGCCGATAAGTCCCAGGGAACCGACATCCTGACACCGGCACATGAGATTTGATTATAGTGGTGAAGGCCTCGTGCAGGACCATCCACACTTTCCTCTTTATATATATATATATATATATATATATATATATATATATATATATATATATATATATATAAAGAGCAGTTGCGTACGTGTGTGCGTGTGTCCTGTTAAAACTAAAAAACTACAATAATTAAGATAAATATATAAATATATAGATATATGTAGATATATGTGGTGTGTGATTGCAGGTTCGTCGCAAGGTCTCCTGCACGCCACCGAATCTATGATACAGGGCCCCTACTCAACAACAATTTTCATAAGCTAGTATTCATATAAAACATAAATTTTATTCTAACCTAATTATGTACAATAATGGGTCATATGCAATATTGGTGAACAATTCTATTAGAAAATAAATCCAATGTATCGAAATGCAAAGTAGCTGCGTATCATAATAGATGATTCCATCTTAAATAAATCAACAATGTTTTGTGGCAATTTTTAGCATCAACCTGTTATTTTTCGATGAGTACCATTATACACAGGGCTAGTACAAAGATCTCGCGCCCCCACCAATTCATGATATACCCCTTCCCCGAATTTATGATATGTCCCCTCCGCGAATCTATGATACGCCCCCCCACTCTACTATATATGGATCCCTACTCATCAACATCTCAATTTTCATAAGGTGGTATTCATATAAAAAACACATTTTATTCTAACCTAATTATGTACAATAATGGATCATATGCGATGTAGGTGAATAATTCGACGAGAAAAATTGAAAATAAATACAATGTATTTAAATACAAATGAGAGACATGTCATAATAGATCATTCCATCTTAAATAAATCAACGTTTTAGCGGCAGTTTTTAAAATCATCTTGAGATTTTTTCTTATTAAAAAGTTGAATAATTTTAACACATTCAATATTATGGATAAAAAAACAAATTCACAGATTTGAACAAAAAAATGACCCCAAAATGATGTCAAAATCCAAGAAAATTTTTCATTCTTTAATAGTAAGTTATGCTTAGTTTAATTTGTAACTTCTATAACGGTGAACGGGTTTTGTGTTCCCCACCAAATATATGGGCCGCTACTCAACTTCATCTCAATATTCATAAGCTAGTATTCATATAAAATACACATTTTATTCTAACCTAATTATCTACAATAATACATCATATGCAATATAGGTGACCAATTCAACTGGAAAAATTGAAAATAAATACAATATATTTAAATACAAATTAGCGAATGTCATAATAGATCATTCCTTGTTAAATAAATCAACAATGTTTTGTGACAATTTTTAACATTAATTTGCGATTTTTCTTGTTAAAAAGTAGAATATTTTTAACACATTCAGCATAATGGATCAAAAATAATGTATTATATACATATATATATATATATATATATATATATATATATATATATATTTCCGGGATATAGAATGAGCAAAACAAATTCACGGATTTGACCCCCCCAAAAAAAGACCCTAGAATGACGTTAAATACTGTGAAAATTTTTCGACCTTTAATAGTTGGAGTTAGTTTAATTTGTAACATATATAAATGTAGGAAGAAAAAGCAAATATTAATAAAATAGCGAGTGTCACAAAGCACTGCCTGGGACTCCCCAATGAGGCTCCTTCTCCGGTTGGTGTGTTCGGGGATAACCGTAATGTTGGATATGAATGATTAGGTATCTCACCCCCACCCCCAGTACGGGTGTCATGATTTCCAGGATTAACAAGTGATTACCACTTAAAATACTAGTTAAGTTTCCTTGTATCTTATAACATTTTTCTTACGTCTCCACTGAACTCCAAAATTTTGTTAACTATCTTTTTACTTTTTAAATTTTTTTTTTTAATTTTTCATAGTTTTAGTTAATTTTATTAATTTGATTTTATTTAAATTACTTAATTAATTTAATTTATTTTTTTAATTTTTTTAAATATAATTATCTTTTTTAAATTCAATCTTTTACATATTTTTTATGTATTACTTTTTTTACACTAGAAGGAGATAGTTTCGACTATCGCCCGGTTCACACTTCTTCCCTCGTTTCCTGTTTAGGATTGGGTTTCCGTTTTTTTTTAAGTCTATTTCTGCTTTATACTTCGAACGTCACCGCCTGAACTCTGAAATATTATTTACTATTTATTTATTTTTCTTTCCTCAATGTACCTCGGCGTGACTTTATTCTCACATACTACTACTACTACTACTACTACTAATAATAATAATAATAATAATAATACGAAGGAAATAAGACAGCAAAGATCGCGGACAGGGAAATTTTAAAAAATACAAGAACCATCCTCGGGAGTTGAGAATGAGCTGGAATGAAATATGAAAATTTGAGCCGAGTTCACAATATTTGGCGCACGTGGAATGAATTGGGATTCTGAGAAAGGCTTGAAGACTGTACAGATTATGGCATTGTTGGAAGACTTCGATGATAAGGAGGTTGATGCTGGAGATCTGAAGAGACTTGCTGTCACTCAACCCTCAGTGAGTGCCTCCCTCTGCAGATATCTCCTGTGAACACGCATATGTATGAAATTATTATTATTATTACTAGTAGTAGTAGTAGTAGTAGTAGTAGTAGTATTTCCTCAGATAAGATCGTTGTAATTAACGCATGGATAGCAGATCACTACAATCAACCTTAGGTACCATTCAATTTTCCTCTGATTCAAAGACTTCATACCTTTACAGATGATTCTTGTTATTCCTAAGAAGATCTCTCTTAGCGAAAGTTCTACTCGACAATCAATACCAATTTTCTTTATCCATTTTTCCATTCTATCAGTCACCATGCCAAACGTAACAATGACAACAGATTTGATTCTGTCTTCAACTTTCAAAGACTTTTGAGTTCAAACTTCAATTGGTCATTGTTGGTTACTTTCTCTGCTTCCTTTTGCTTGATCTTTGCATCAAAAGGCCACAATAGATCAATGATTATTATTATTAGTAGTAGTAGAAGTTGTTGTAGTAGTAGCAGAAGTAGTAGTAGTATTAGTAGAAGTAATATTTTCTTGGATAAGATCTTAATAGTTGGTAATTAATGCTTGGATAGCAAGTCTCGATAATCAACCTAAGGTACCATGCAATTTTCCTCTGATTCAAAGACTTCATCCCTTCACAGATTATTCTTGCAATTCTTAAGAGAATCTCTTTCTTCAAAATTTTACTTGACAATCAATACCATTTTTTTTATCCGTGTCTCCATTCTGTCAGTCACCATACCAATCGTACCAATGGCAACAGATTTATGGTTGGAGCATTTCCTGACTTTCTAGAAACTGTCACTTATCATACAACTTTGAATTTATTATTATTATTATTATTTTCTTTGATTTCTGGCGTTTATACATTTTTTTCCGGGTCCCGCCCAGGGACCTAAGGTTAGAAATGGCGTCATGACACTTTCCACAGACAAAAAACAAAAATTAAATTACATAGATAAAGCCCTTCGTAAGGTGTGGGCTGTAATTGTCAGAACAATATTTTGTATCTCCTTGAGACATGGACTTCCAGGAATCCCTTCAATTAGTCTACTGCAATCTTTTCCAACCAGTCCTAGGGCTCCAACTACAACAGGGATTGTTGATGTTCCCATATGCCACATTTTCGAGATTTCTATTTCAAGGTCCCTGTACTTTGACAACTTTCTGAATATCTTCAAAGATACATTGCAGTCAGCAGGGACTGCCATATCAATAAGGAGGCATCGTTTTTGTTTGTGGTCTTTAATAACAATATCTGGCCGGTTGGCCTTGATTGTTCTGTCAGTGTGTATTGTGTAGTCCCATAGAATTGTAACAGGTCCTATCTCCGTAACTGGGTCTGGGTGGTGTTCATACCAGTTTCTTTCAGTTTCCTTCCCGTAGAAGTTGCAGATTTTCCAGTGCAGATATTGGCCCAATCTGTCATGTCGGGTTTTATATTCAGTGGGTGCCAACACCGTACAACCTGATACAAGATTATCAATTGTTTCTGGATATTTATCACAGAATCTGCATTTTGGGCTGACACAATATTTTAGTATATGTGCTTGATAATTCCTAGTTAGCAAACATAGGTCCTGCGCAGCAAGGATAAAACCTTCAGTTTCCGCTTTCAACCTTGCACTACGTCAGCTTATTTGGTACGGGCAGAGTATTGGCCATGAAGTATTGGCTTCTTTCATTACGGAGTAAAGACGCTTACTACTTTCATGTTCCTTGACGCATACCATCATCCAGTCTTCTGTAGTTTCCAAATATCTTTGGAGGCCAATTGTTGTAGTTTTGTAAGACAGTTCTCGTTGAACTAATCCTCTGCGTCCTTCATATCTGGGCACATACAGACGATCGACATCAGCTTTGGGATGACGCATCCGATAGCAAGTGAGAAGCTTTCTCGTTTTGGCATCCATTCGCTTAATTTCAGCTGTGGTCCAGTTAAGGACATTAAAGCTGTATTGCACCACAGGGACAGCCAATGTGTTTATGGCTGATATCCTGTTTTTTGAGTTTAGCTCAGTATTTAGTACCAGACGTACACGCCTGTAGTACTCTTTTCTTATTTTTTTCTTCATTTGGGGGTGTTGTATGCCATCTCCTTCGCTAATCCCTAGGTACTTATAAGCTTCACCATGCTCCAGTTCCCTAATCTTTGTGACAAAATCTAAATCTATTAAGGGTGTTTCTGTAATTCTACCTTTCTTAAAAGTCATTATTATTATTATTATTATTATTATTATTATTATTATTTCCTTTGATTTCTGTTGTATACACATTCCCTTCTGGGTCCCAACCGGAGACCTAAGGTCAAAAATCGTTTCATGACATTTTTCACTGAACATTTTCGTAAAAATAAAAATAAAGCAACTTAAGATCACAGACAATTTACATAGATAAAGCCTTTCGTAATGTGTTGTACTTTTGAGAAAATTATTATTATTATTATTATTATTTGCCTATGTTATGTTTCCTGCTTTGTATCCTGGAGAGTCGGGTCCAAACTATGGTCATTAGGCCCTATAGGAGAATTGTCATTTAATTGATTGCACTTTTCTAAGTATATGGTATGTTCCTAGTAGTGTGATCTAGGTAACTTCTATGCTAATGTTACCTGGGACACTGTTAGTAAAATTGTCCATTCCTTTTCTCCCGAATCCCATAAATTCGATTACCATTGGTACAGACTCAGTCTTCATTCCCAACATCCATATATTCCCGATCTCCAGGTCCTAGTATTTGGACAATTTCTCGATAATTTTAATGTAGGTGTTTCTCTCAGATGGTACTGCTATGTGAATAAGCATACACTTCCTGAATTTCTTGTCTTTAAAGATAATATCAGGTCTGTTGGCTTTTATTCCCCTGTCAGTTTCAATTGGAATGTCCCAGAGGATAGTTACATCGTTATTTTGGGTAACTGTGTCTGGTTGGTGCTCATACCATCTCTCAGTGGTTTCGATTTTGTGCTTCTTGCATATCTTCCAGTGCATATATATGTCGCTACCTTCTTATGTCTGTGGGTATATTCATTTTTTGCTAGTTCTGAATACCCTGAGATAATATGATCGACAATTTCATTATATTTTCCGCAGTTCCTGCATTTCGGTTTAGTTCAATCCTTGTGACAGTGATAGGATCTGTTTGCGAGGCTTTCATCCTGAGCTGCAATAATTCGGCTCTTCTGTCTCAACTTTCAGCACGGTGCTCCTCAGACATTGATGCGTTTTCTCTTGGTCGACATCTGCTTCTTTCGTTCTTTTTAGGTATTTGCCATGCAACGCCTTGTTCTCCAAATTATTTGTAACTAGCAACATGGCCCGGCGTTGCCCGTGCTTGATTCAAAAATCGTACGACTCATACAGCAATCGCTATCACTTGACTTAAAATATTTTTGCCCTTCCTTGCCTTTAAAGGAGTGCCCTTTGCCGTGCTGATGTTGCTACATGTCTTAATTCTTGCCTATCTCACACTGCGATTTTTTTCTAAGCTCTATGCTAAACATTAAATCTGTTACGAAAAAAGAACTAAACAAAATGAACACAAAACGATCAGCTTTAAAAAGGACTCTAATTGGAAAAACCGAATGAAAAAAGAATGTTAACAACAATACTTTTTCACACGCAACCCAGTTCTGCGGAATCAGAATCAACGTTGAGTTTAAGAAAGCGAATGAGCCAATTGGAGTAAAGTGCCATGCAGATTTAAATTTTTCCCATTTTTGACGAATGCAGCTATCGATTTTTTGTACATGCTAGTTAATATTTGTGTCAGTCAGCTGTTGGCCAATAGAATCTTCCTGCCTATTCATAGCAGCCAACTATAGGCTCTCACTCTTGCCAGTAGAAAATGGCCGCAAACTACATGAAACTGCCGTAGAAGCATATAAAAATCGATTATTTCCACTATCGATGGGAGTAGAGAAATGCAAAGTCGGTCTTGGCCTTCCCGCTAACTTTGCGCATGTGCATGTAAATTTTGGTGCAAATCCGTCGAAAATTGCGGCAGTGCATTCGTTACACACACACATCCTGCCTTTTATAGATAGAGATTTTATTTGGCCAAGTTGTTTTGCTTTCTGTTTCTTGGTGTAGATGGTACCCGCTTCGTATTTTGTTGGTGAGATTTCAAGTATTATAAGCTGTTTCTTGAAGAGTGCAGCTTCTTTATTGAATGGATTTGTTGTTTTACTATTTGTAGGGGAGGGCCATTGGTTTTTGTGAGGTATGCTTCAAATCCGATTGTTTTAGTTTTTAGTTGGGTTATACTTGGGCCTCCTAAAGCTCTTGGTATGTATAGACGATCAACATTTGATTTCGGGTGGTACATCCTCATTTGGGTAAGCACTTTTCTGGTCTTGGCGTCCAATCTTTTAATGCCATTCAACTTCCATTTAATAATGTTTTAAAGCTGTATCTTACTACGGGTATGGCTAAGGTGTTGATAGCCTTCGTTTTATTGGTTCCATTAAGTTCGCTTTTAGCATCAAACGCACTCTCCTATAATATTCTTTTTGGATCTTTTTCCTTATAATTGAATGTTGTATTCCGTTTCCTTCATTAATTTCTAAGTATTTGTATATACCATCTTGGTTTAGTTCCTTAATCTTGTTGATATCAAGGTCTAAATCCGTAGTTTTCGTTAGTTTACTGCCTTTGAATGTGGCTTTGATTCCGAACTCCATCTTAATGTCTTCGCAGTGGTGAGTAGGTTTTTTTTTCATCTGGTTGTCATCCTTGGCAAATGTTTTAAGATCATCCATATTGAATAGGTGATTCAGTTTGCCATTCTGTGACTAGTATACGTAGCTACTTTTCTTCAGTAGGCAATTGAGTGGCGCTAATGCAAGACAGAAGAGCAATGGTGACAATGAATCTCCTTGAAAGATCCCGTTTTTGATATTGATTGGTCTTGATATTGAAGACCCGTTTGAATAGTTTAGGTTTAGTGTAGTCTTCCAGTTTGTCATGCTATCCGCTATGAATTTGACCCTTGTGGGTCATACTCTGTATATTTTTAGACTCTTCTCTATCCATGAATGTGGTACACTGTCGAACGCCTCTTTGTAGTCGATCAATGCTATCGATGAGTTTCTTTTCTTTGTCTTCTGAGACTCCATCTCATCATTTTACAGGTAGAATGGCTAGATGTAATCGCAAATTCTCTCCATTCTTCCTCGCCAAATTTGAGCTTCGAAAAATTCAAAAATTCGTGAACTTGAAAGGATTAAAATAATAAACAGACTTATCTATCTATCTCCGTCTATTTCATTCTTTCTTTTTTTCTATCTATCTATCTATCTATCTATCTATCTATCTCAGTCTATTTCATTCTTTCTTTTTTTTTTCTATCTATCTATCTATCTATCTATCTATCTATCTATCTATCTAAGTCTATTTCGTTCTTTCTTTTCCTTGTTTTTATCTCTTCCTCGTTTACATTCCTTCTGTTCTCCTGGAAGTAAACTGTTTTTCTCAAGGAAATTGTATGTTCTCTATTATGTTAGAAGTGGGAATCTTGTACATTGTTGGTAGGCAGGTAATGGGTCTATAGTTCTTCGGGTTCTACGTCTGTTCTGTTTTGGGAAGTAGTTACGTTACTTGCCACGTGAGCCATTTGAGTCATTTTTTGCGTTTATGGTCATATCATTGTATGCCCGTGCGAGGTCTTGGTGGGTGCTAGATAGGTTTTTTTTATCCAAAAATTGGTTATTCGGTCTATTCCTGGTGCTTTCCAGTTTTTGGTTTTACAGATGTCAGCGGTTGTTTCAATAATATTGATATCCGTTCATTTTTGGCACTCTACATGTGTGTATTGTTCTTGTTATTGCTTGATCCATGTAGCTCTTTCATTGTGCATTTTGTATTTTTCCCATATCTTTCACCAGAACTCCTCGACTTCTTGGATATTACGTGGGTCTTTTATATCTATTTTATTTTCTCCCAGTTCTCAATATAGTTTCTTGGCATCTTGAAGAATCTGTTTCTTTTTTCGTAACGCCTGATTCTTTGTGCCTTCGCTTGAATTTGTTTTTTCCGCTTTTCTTTAACTTTTTGTCCATCGGTTTTATTCTTTATGTCAAGGCTTCGTTTCAGTTTTTTTCTTTCTTTCATTTTCGAGCCCTTCTCTACTTCACTTAGAAGTGAAAATTCTTCTCGTAATTTATTTATTTCGGTTTCTATTTTCTTTCCAGACTGGCATTATTCTTTTTCGCTTACGTTGAGTTTTCACTTTTTCAACTCTTGTTTCTGCAATCTTTGCCGAAGCTGCGTTTATAAGGTGATTAATTTCTGTCAAGTTCATCGATCTTTCTGTTTACTTCCTTATTTTTCTAATTGCTTGGTTAGCCAGATTGATGGTTTCTTACATTTGACGGTTCTTTCTTACTTTTGGAATTGTCGGTCTTTCCTCGAAAGATATTTCTTTTATATTATCGGATTTTTTGTCATCTCAGTTTCTCTCACATAGTCGTCATTATCTTCCTCTATTTTCTTGTGTACCTCAGAGGAATTCAACAGGTTTCTATTTTTTTTCTGCATGTGTCTCCTCTGGGTTGTTGGCATTTATCCGTCGAGGTTAACGCTAAATCTATTTTTGATGTTTTCACGGATGTTTTCGAGTTCAATGTCAGGAATTCTTTTTTTCCTAAAGTTGGCACGTCTGACAATGGTTAGGTTTCTAGTAGGTGTATTATGGTTTATTATGGTTTATTTGCACTTCTTCACCCACTTGGAATTTCATTTTGAATTTGTTGGCTTCCTTTATTACTGAATACAATTTCTTCTTCTTCTTCTTCTTCTTCTTCTTCTTCTTCTTCTTCTTCTTCTTCTTCTTCTTCTTCTTCTTCTCTCAGTACCTCATGAATAATGGAATATTCCATTTAGATGCTGGCGAAAGACAGATAAAGAGAGATATAGAGGCCGAAATGTTGTGAATATGGCAATAAAGATGAGGATAACAGTCCGAATAATGTAAATAATGCATGTAATCAAAATACCTCATCTCAGAGATCTAGAGGCCGAAACGTTGTGAATATGGCAATGAAGATGAGGATAATAGTCCGAATAATGTAAATAATGCAAGTAATCAAAATACCTTATCTCAGAGATATAGAGGTTGTGAAAAGGTTGTGAATAATGGTAATCAAAATACCTTATCTCAGAGAAGATGAGGATGAGGATAATAGTCCGAATAATGTAAATAATGCAAGTAATCAAAATACCTTCATCTCAGAGATATAGAGGCCGAAACGTTGTGAATATGGCAATGAAGATGAGGATAACAGTCCGAATAATGTAAATAATGCAAGTAATCAAAATACCTCATCTCAGAGATCTAGAGGCCGAAACGTTGTGAATATGGCAATGAAGATGAGGATAATAGTCCGAATAATGTAAATAATGCAAGTAATCATAATACCTCATCTCAGAGATCTAGAGGCCGAAACGTTGTGAATATGGCAATGAAGATGAGGATAATAGTCCGAATAATGTAAATAATGCAAGTAATCAAAATACCTTATCTCAGAGATATAGAGGCCGAAAAGTTGTGAATATGGCAATGAAGATGAGGATAATAGTCCGAATAATGTAAATAATGCAAGTAATCATAATACCTCATCTCAGAGATCTAGACGCCGAAACGTTGTGAATATAGCAATGAAGATGAGGACAACAGTCCGAATAATGTAAATAATGCAAGTAATCAAAATACCTCATCTCAGAGATCTAGAGGCCGAAACGTTGTGAATATGGCAATGAAGATGAGGATAATAGTCCGAATAATGTAAATAATGCAAGTCATCATAATACCTCATCTCAGAGATCTAGAGGCCGAAACGTTGTGAATATGGCAATGAAGATGAGGATAATAGTCCGAATAATGTAAATAATGCAAGTCATCATAATACCTCATCTCAGAGATCCGTTGTGAATAATGAAGATGAGGATAATAGTCCGAATAATGTAAATAATGCAAGTAATCAAAATACCTTCATCTCAGAGATATAGAGGCCGAAACGTTGTGAATATGGCAATGAAGATGAGGATAATAGTCCGAATAATGAAACGTTAAATAATGCAAGTCATAATAGTCCGAATAATACCTCATCTCAAAAGAGATCTAGAGGCCGAAACGTTGTGAATATGGCAATGAAGATGAGGATAATAGTCCGAATAATGTAAATAATGCAAGTAATCATAATACCTCATCTCAGAGATCTAGAGGCCGAAACGTTGTGAATATGGCAATGAAGATGAGGATAATAGTCCGAATAATAATGCAAGTAAAATACCTCATCTCAGAGATCTAGAGGCCGAAACGTTGTGAATATCAGGATAATACCTCATCTCAGAGATCTAGAGGCCGAAACGTTGTGAATATGGCAATGAAGATGAGGATAATAGTCCGAATAATGTAAATAATGCAAGTCATCATAATACCTCATCTCAGAGATCTAGAGGCCGAAACGTTGTGAATATGGCAATGAAGATGAGGATAATAGTCCGAATAATGTAAATAATGCAAGTAATCAAAATACCTCATCTCAGAGATCTAGAGGCCGAAACGTTGTGAATATGGCAATGAAGATGAGGATAATAGTCCGAATAATGTAAATAATGCAAGTAATCATAATACCTCATCTCAGAGATCTAGAGGCCGAAACGTTGTGAATATGGATAATAGTCCGAATATGAAGATGAGGATAATAGTCCGAATAATGTAAATAATGCAAGTAATCAAAATACCTTATCTCAGAGATATAGAGGCCGAAAAGTTGTGAATATGGCAATGAAGATGAGGATAATAGTCCGAATAATGTAAATAATGCAAGTAATCATAATACCTCATCTCAGAGATATAGAGGCCGAAACGTTGTGAATATGGCAATGAAGATGAGGATAACTGACCGAATAATGGAAATAATGCATGTAATCAAAATACCTCATCTCAGAGATCTAGAGGCCGAAACGTTGTGAATATGGCAATGAAGATGAGGATAACAGTCGGAATGATGTAAATAATGCAAGTAATCATAATACCTCATCTCAGAGATCTAGAGGCCGAAACGTTGTGAATATGGCAATGAAGATGAGGATAATAGAATAATGTTAATGGATAACTAGACCGAAACGTTGTGAAATAATGATAAATAATGCAAGTAATCATAATACCTCATCTCAGAGATCTAGAGGCCGAAACGTTGTGAATATGGCAATGAAGATTAGGATAACAGACCGAATAATGTAAATAATGCAAGTAATCATAATACCTTATCTCAGAGATATAGAGGCCGAAACGTTGTGAATATGGCAATGAAGATGAGGATAACAGTAACAGTCCGAATAATATAAATAATGTAAGTAATTATAATGTATCATATCAGAGTTATAGACCGATAAACATTTTTATGTAGGGTATATAAAAATGTCACTTAAAAAATCCAATAGATTAATCTCATACTGACGATCGATATATCTGTTGAACTTCAAATCGGTAAGATAAATTTTTTGAACTTTATCTAAAGTTATGAATATATCCAGCTTATAGCCAAGTCGTTGGTTGAAGTAATCCGGTGACTTGGCCGAAAGTGTTGTGAGTTCAATCCCTGGCGAGAGCAGAGGTGATCAAAACCTTCAGAGTTGAATTAACTGAAACTGAAATATCCAGAAAAGTCATGGCGCATGGAACTAGAATGATCTACCCCGTGGACGAAATTAACGGTTCGAAATTCCAGCGTATACCACCTGAAGAAGCCCGGAGCGTACAACGGCCGAAACGTTGTGAATATGACAATAAAGACAAGGAAAATAGTCTGGCCAATGTAAATAGTGTAAATAGATTTTAATATGCCCAGTTTATCTTACAGGTTTGTAGCAATAACAGAAATAAATTTCTTAACAAACCGTGAGTGTCTAGCACTTTTAAGCATCAGTGTATGATCTTACTAATGTTCACTAGCTACCAATAAAAATCAATAGTGTTAACGCAATTAATTACAAAGTAACTCGAGTACAGGCAGACGGATCAAGGGCATTAGCAAAGATCTCAAGATACAAGGTCAGAATGCTACGGCTTATCTTTATAGATAATTATTGCCAAATTGATCTCGTGAATCATCCTAAGTTCGTAAATCCCGAACGTGTTCAAACTATAAATAATACAACGAACGTTTTCTCACCGTCGAAGGAGGAAAAAGTCCCGCCTTGTAGGGCATTCTGGGTAAGACGATAAACTACATCCGCGTCCTGGGTAAGACGATAAACTACGTCCAAAAGCAAGGCCTCTGTTCAGGAGGTTTTGAGGAGCGTGGAACCACCTTTTAATTGCTGGTGTTACCAGGTCCACCCTGACCTGGGGTGGCAGCGCCTGTTAGGGTCCCAGATATGGGCAAATAGTTAACTATTACCAGCAATACTTTTTGAAAAAATTATTACCAGCAATACAATTTTGAAAAAAATCTTACCAGAAACAGAATTTTAACAAAACCAAATATTACCAGCAATAAAAAATTTTGTCGGCATTAAATAACCCATTAAGGTTGATAAGCCGTAAAACAAAATAAACCAAACCAATCTAAACCAAAGAATACATATTCTATTCGTACGAATCTATCCTAAAAATGTTGTCGGCATTAAATAACCCATTGAGGTTGATATGCCGTAAAACAAAATAAACCAAACCAATCTAAACCAAAGAATACATATTCTATTCATACGAATCTATCCTAAAAATGTTGTCGGCATTAAATAACCCATTGAGGTTGATATGCCGTAAAACAAAATAAACCAAACCAATCTAAACCAAAGAATACATACTCTATTCATACGAATCTATCCTAAAAATGTTGTCGGCATTAAATAACCCATTGAGGTTGATATAAAAACAAAATAAACCAAACCAATCTAAACCAAAGAATACATATTCTATTCGTACGAATCTATCCTAAAAAATGTTATCGGCATTAAATAACCCATTGAGGTTGATATGCCGTAAAACAAAATAAACCAAACCAATCTAAACCAAAGAATACATATTCTCTTCCTACGAATCTGTCCTAAAAATGTTGTTGGCATTAAATAACCCATTGAGGTTGATATGCCGTAAAACAAAATAAACCAAACCAATCTAAACCAAAGAATACATATTCTATTCATACGAATCTATCCTAAAAAATGTTGTCAGCATTAAATAACCCATTGAGGTTGATATGCCAAAAAACAAAATAAACCAAACCAATCTAAACCAAAGAATACATATTCTATTCATACGAATCTATCCTAAAATGTTGTCGGCATTAAATAACCCATTGAGGTTGATATGCCGTAAAACAAAATAAACCAAACCAATCTAAACCAAAAATACATATTCTATTCATACGAATCTATCCTAAAATGTTGTCGGCATTAAATAACCCATTGAGGTTGATATGCCGTAAAAACAAAATAAAACCAAACCAATCTAAACCAAAGAATACATATTCTATTCATACGAATCTATCCTAAAAATGTTGTCGGCATTAAATAACCCATTGAGGTTGATATGCCGTAAAACAAAATAAACCAAACCAATCTAAACCAAAGAATACATATTCTATTCATACGAATCTATCCTAAAAATGTTATCGGCATTAAATAACCCATTGAGGTTGATATGCCGTAAAACAAAATAAACCAAACCAATCTAAACCAAAGAATACATATTCTATTCATACGAATCTATCCTAAAATGTTGTCGGCATTAAATAACCCATTGAGGTTGATATGTCAAAAACAAAATAAACCAAACCAATCTAAACCAAAGAATACATATTCTATTCATACGAATCTATCCTAAAAATGTTATCGGCATTAAATAACCCATTGAGGTTGATATGCCGTAAAACAAAATAAACCAAACCAATCTAAACCAAAAGAATACATATTCTATTCATACGAATCTATCCTAAAATGTTGTCGGCATTAAATAACCCATTGAGGTTGATATGCCGTAAAACAAAATAAGCCAAACCAATCTAAACCAAAGAATACATATTCTATTCATACGAATCTATCCTAAAAATGTTGTGGGTATTAAATAACCCATTGAACTTGATATGCCGTAAAACAAAATAAGCCAAACCAATCTAAACCAAAGAATACATATCCTATTCATACGAATCTATCCTTAAAATGTTGTCGGCATTAAATAACCCATTGAGGTTGATATGCCGTAAAACGAAATAAATCAAACTAAACCAAAGAATACATATTCTATTCATACGAATCTATCCTAAAAATGTTGTCGGCATTAAATAACCCATTGAGGTTGATATGCCGTAAAACAAAATAAACCAAACCAATCTAAACCAAAGAATACATATTCTATTCATACGAATCTATCCTAAAAATGTTGTCGGCATTAAATAACCCATTAAGGTTGATATGCCGTAAAACAAAATAAACCAAACCAATCTAAACCAAAGAATACATATTCTATTCATACGAATCTATCCTAAAAATGTTGTCAGTCATTAAATAACCCATTGAGGTTGATATGCCGTAAAAAACAAAATAAACCAAACCAATCTAAACCAAAAGAATACATATTCTATTCATACGAATCTATCCTAAAAATGTTGTCGTCATTAAATAACCCATTGAGGTTGATATGCCGTAAAAACAAAATAAACCAAACCAATCTAAACCAAAGAATACATATTCTATTCATACGAATCTATCCTAAAAATGTTGTCAGCATTAAATAACCCATTGAGGTTGATATGCCGTAAAACAAAATAAACCAAACCAATCTAAACCAAATAATACATATTCTATTCATACGAATCTATCCTAAAAATGTTGTCGTCATTAAATAACCCATTGAGGTTGATATGCCGTAAAACAAAATAAACCAAACCAATCTAAACCAAAGAATACATATTCTATTCATACGAATCTATCCTAAAAATGTTGTCGTCATTAAATAACCCATTGAGGTTGATATGCCGTAAAACAAAATAAACCAAACCAATCTAAACCAAAGAATACATATTCTATTCATACGAATCTATCCTAAAAATGTTGTCAGCATTAAATAACCCATTGAGGTTGATATGCCGTAAAACAAAATAAACCAAACCAATCTAAACCAAAGAATACATATTCTATTCATACGAATCTATCCTAAAAATGCTATCGGCATTAAATAACCCATTGAGGTTGATATGCCGTAAAACAAAATAAACCAAACCACAATTAAAACTAATACAATGCAATATACCAATAAATTTACCAATTTATAAAGAAATAAAAGTGAAAACGATTTTTTATTTATAAATATAAAAAATACACTCAATTATTAAAATACGTGAACCAACTATAAGGATCATCTTTTTTATTCACTGACAATTAGGCGATGTTTTGCCAGACATTCCAATAAGCAATCTAATATATAAATAATATTTACTATTTTTGTTGTCAGTTATCAAGAACAAAGAAAATGTATTAATTCACTTTCATACGTTTAGGTTTGATTACAATTCTAATGGGTTTTTTTTTAAACAATAAATATTGCCTAGGAAGTGGGGGTTAGTGGTGTCAATCGAAAAATTGTCTTTTTGTCACATCTTTTTCTTTTCTTTTTTTATTCAGCCCGTTTTCGGGACGCCACATTGTCTAGCGCCCGTCTTCGGGACGTGAGGTCGCCTAGTGTCCGTTTTCAGTGCGTGAGGTCGCCTAGTACCCGTCTTCGGAACGTGAGGTCGCTTAGTGTCCGTCTTGGAAATTTGAGGTCGCCTAGTGCCCGTCTTCAGGACGTGAGGTCGTCTAGTCCTAGGCTTCAGGACGCGAGGTCACGTAGCGCCAGTAGTCGAGACATGTTATCGCCTAGTGCCCGTCTTCGCGGCGTGGAATCGCCTAGTGCCCGTCTTCGGGACGTGAAGACGCCTTGCGCCTATCTTCGGGACGTGAAGTCGCCTAGAGTCCGTCTTCGGGACGGGAAGTTGCCTTGTGCCCATCTTCAGGACGTGATGTCGCCTAGTGCCCGTCCCATCTTGCCAGGACGTGATGTCGCCTTGCACCGTCTTCGGGGATGCGCCCGTGCTCGTCGTCGAATTTGCCTTGTGCCCGTCTTCGGGAATATGTCGCCCTTGTGCCCGTCTTCGGGACGTGAAGTCGCCTAGTGCCCGTCTTCGGGAAGTCGCCTTGCACCCGTCTCCGGGATGTGACGTCGCCTAGTACCCGTCGTCGGGACGTGACGTTGCCTTGTGCCCGTCTTCGGGATGTGATGTCACCTAGTGTCAGTCTTCAGGACGTGAGGTCGCGTAGTGCCCATCTTCGTGACCTGAAGTCCCGTAGTGCCCGTCTTCGGGACGAGACGTCACATTGTGCCCGTTTTTGTAACGTGTCATGATTTTGCCCATTCAACTTTTTTTAAATTATGAAATGTTTTTACAATAATGAATTTTATATTTACAACATTCTAAAAACTAGTACAATTAGAATTAATTCACATTAATGTAATACTTTTCAGTTAAAAATTTATGAAGAGTGAAATATGAAACAATTTTATTCGTGAATTTATAAACATTTACTAAATTATTAAAACATGTGAAGCAACTATAAAAAATCATTAATATTTACCATTTTATAAAGTTTGGATCAATTGGTAATTTACCGATTTTTTTCCAATCATTCCAATATGAAATCTAATAAATAAACAATGTTTATTACTTGTGTTATCAAGTATCAAGGACAAAGTTTAAATTCATTTTCATATGTTTAGGTTTGATTAAAATTCTAATCATCGCCTTTTAAAATAATAAACATGGCCGAATAGTGAAGGACATTAAAATAATAACGTTGTCTTTCTGAAACTTTGTGTCATTACGGTACGTTTATCTATGTTTACCAAAATCTTCTTCAGCACCCAACCCGTCACATAGTTATTGTGTAATCAATAAGGTTAATGTTAATATCTAAATTAACCCATTACTGCCCATCGTAAAATCCGGTATTAATTATAGGTGTTATTTATTTTTGTTACTTTTTTTTTTAATCCGCTATTAACTAACGGTTTCTAAATATACAACGAATAAAACAAAATGAAAGCGTATTAAGCCTGTAAGACATTAAAGATAATCCTTCATTAGATCTCTGGCGCTACAGAATCTCAAATTAATTTACCACATAACTGAAAGCATATCACTTGAAGACTTCCGACAGCAACAATAATCAAAATTGATAGCACGTGTAACTTAAATAAAATTTTCAACTAATCTAAATTTTGACTTTGCACACGAATTTAAACCAAGTAATCAATAAAAGAAAATGGCCACCGCTTTTATAAATTCTATCTCCATGTTATTAAATAATATATAATTTCATATCTGTCTATATCTTTGAGATGAGGTATTATGATTACTTATATTATTTACATTATTCGGATTGTTATGCTAATCTTCATTGCCATATTCACAACGTTTCAGCCGTTGTACATCCGGCCTTCTTCAGGTGATTAGAATATCTGTCTGTATCTCTGAGATGTATTATGATTACTTACATTATTTACATTGTTCGAACTGTTACCCTTATCTTCATTGCCATATTCACAACGTATCGGCTGTTGTAGGCTCCGGCCTTCTCCAGGTGATACGGAATTTCGAACTGAACTCTTTATTTCGTCCACTGGAATAGATATTTCTAGTTTCACGTGCCATGCCTCTTCCGGGTGTTCAGTCATCTCCCTTTTACTCAACTCTCGAAGATTTGGGTCCCCACTACTGTGGTATCGAATTCACAACTCTGTGGCTTAGTGGATAATGACGTTGGTTAGTTCCAGTGACTAGACAAAATAAAGCGTTCGGTTCGAAAATCTAATCACCTGAGGAAGGCAGGAGCGTACACCGGTCGAAACGTTGTGAATTTTGAAATGTAAATAATGTAATTTCATATTTACCTGCTTATTTTTTTAATTTAGGGACCTTCATAAAATATGCTACAGTCACCGCACAAGATTAATCCCTCCTACACTTCTCAGCTGTGATATCCCGCCTACACTTCTCACATTTGATATACCACCTACAATTCTCACCTGTGATATGCCGCCTACCCTTCTCACATGTGATATCCCGCCTGCACTTCCCACCTTTGATATCCCACCTACGCTTCTCACCTGTGATATCCCGCCTACACTTCTCACCTGTGATATCCCGCCTACACTTCTCACCTGTGATATCCCGCCTACACTTCTCACATGTGATATCCCGCCTACGCTTTTCACCTTTGATATCCCGCCTACACTTCCCACCTTTGATATCCCGCCTACGTTTCTCACCTGTGATATCCCGCCTATGCTTCTCACCTGTGATATCCCGCCTGCACTTCTCACCTGTGATATCCCGCCTGCACTTCTCACCTCTGATATACCGCCTACACTTCTCACCTGTGATATCCCGCCTACACTTCTCACCTGTGGTATCCCGCCTACATTTCTCACCTTTGATATCCCGCCTACACTTCTCACCTTTGATATCCCGCCTACACTTCTCACCTTTGACATCCAGCCTACGCTTCTCAACTGTGATATCCCGCCTACACTTCTCACCTTTGATATCCCGCCTACACTTCACACCTTTGATATCCCGCCTACACTTCTCACCTGTGATATCCCGCCTACACTTCTCACCTGTGGATTCTTCTTTCGATTTCTTTTCACCGACAATCTTCAAAAATCTGAATTCAACGTCAATCGACCATCTTCTGTCACTCTGGAACCTCATTTTTATTGTCCTTTATCTTCATTTTATTCCCCTCAGAAATCTGTTTGCATCTTAGTGGTATTATCACCTTATTTGGGGTGAAATGGTTTTTAAAAAGCCACTAATTCAGCTGCGAAATCCTTTCTTTTTTTCATTCTTTAATTAATTTTTGTAAAGTAATATTTTCTTTTTCAAGTGAGAGATGGATTCTTATGAAATAATTATGAAGTCAATATTTTCATCACAAATGAAGAAAATACTAAGTGTCCGTGACGAAATTCTTCCGACGAATGATAAGAATACCACGGACAAAGCATGCGACAAACAAGAAAGTTCTAACAGAGAATAGGAACTACAGAAGAAAAAACTCTTGCTAACTATCAGAAAAGAGACGGCGAACATTTTAGGTATAGTGGAGGCTCGGGGAACCATTGGAGGAATACGAAGCAGGTGGAAGCTGCGAGTAAGCTACTTGATGAGTTTGGGCAAAATGGACGGCAGAACAAGTACCAAAACAACAAAAAGATGTTGCAAGGTGGCAGTGGATAACTATGGTCACCCACGTTGTGGAGTAACGTTGCGCAGGAGAGGCAACTTGTCTGTAAGCGACCGTAGACAGCTATGGAATTGGTAATTCAGAAATACAATGACGGTTATTGGCACAGTAAATGGAATCGTAAGTAGAAAAGAACTGCTACGTGACATCTGTCGTCATTAACGACAGAGAATGTTGGACTGTCTCCTCAAAGATGAAGAAGAGACTCGAGGCAACGGAAGTATGGTTCTACAGAATGATGCTGAGGATATCATGGATCGAGCATGTCAGCAACGATATGAAGATGTATTGGGATGGCCAAATACGCCTTCCAAAATTTAGGCAGTGTTTTATGAGTCAGGAGGATTTCTTTGGTAACAAAGAAAAGAGTACTGAACTGCTACGTGATATCTGTCCTCCTTTACGACAGCGAATATTGGACGGTCTCCTCAAAGATGAAGAAGAGACTCGAGGCAACGAAGGTATCGTTCTACAGGTGGATGCTGAGGATAAATATCTGGGAAGCGTCTTGACAGAGGACGGTAAGTGCGACATTGAGATCCGTAGAGGTGTTGGAATGGCCAAGGACACATTCCCATGCTGGGCAGAGTACTGCGAGAAAGGAGCATTTCTTTGGTAACAAAGAAAAGAATACTGAACTGTTATGTGACATCTGCCCCTCCTTTACGGCAGCGAATGTTGGACTGTCTCCTCAAAGATGAAGAAGAGATTCCAGGCAACAGAGGTATGGATGCTAAGGATATTATGGACCAAGCGTGTGATCCATGATGAGGTTTTGGAGAGGATGCAAACAAGGAGGAGGCTTATACGTAACATCAGAAAGAGGCAGCCTAAGAACCTGGGACACGTAATGAGAAAGGAGGGCTTGGAGAATCTGATACTCACAGGTCAAATAGAAGGAAAGAGAGACAAAGGAAAGGAATGCAATATATACTGGTGGGCTTAAGCAAGTGGATGACAGAACGTGGTCTGGGGAAGGTGGCAGAGGGACAAAACTTATTGAGAGCTACAAGGGATAGGGAGAAATGGAGAGCCATGATCGCCTACGTACTGAAAGGAAACGGCACATGAAAAGAAAGAAAGAAGAGCAAAGTTCAAATTAGGATGAGCCTGTTTGTGTTCATCTCCTACTCATGCCCATCATGAAACCATTTATGAGTAAAATAGTAGGGCACACTGGGCTCTTTAGCTTTGGTTGGCGACAAGTATAGGAGAAGACTATACCGCATTTCCAAAGTCAATCGATATTCATAGAAAAAGGAAAATATAAAAATTCCGATTACTTCGGTTTAAAGAAAAATAAGGTAAATTATTTAAGGGAATTTTTTTAAATGTATTTAAACCCTAGCAAGGCAATAAAGTCACTATTTAAAATCTAGTCCCAATGAGTATTTACAATATGAAAACAAAACTATTTTAACTAAATAAAATAATGTTACTGATAAAAGAATAACAACTAACAACCCTTAAATGTGACAGAAATACCATTTGACTGGACGAAATCAATGCAGGACTTTACTAATATAAAGACATTCATTCATCGCACACATTCACTCAAACACACACTCATTGAAACACAACAAGAAATACAAAAATCACACCCGAAACGAAAGGGACCCCGCATCCACCAGAGAATTGAGATCACTGACCAACTAACGAGAGAGGGGATGGGGAATTAACAAAGCAAGAGCTCATCTGAATTATTAACATGAAAGTATTTATAGAAAACGCACAGGGTAGCAACCTTACGGCGGCGGGAAATTGACTGAAACCGAGATGCCAGATCAGAGCCAATAATATTGCTGATTACTCTTTGGATTTTATCAAGGAGCTCTAGATAAATAACAAGGGCACCTGGTTATATGTGGCAGCAATATATTAATCATAGACGAATTGGTAAACTTATAGATATGTAAGATAGATTCCAGAGAGTTTTTTTTTCTATACGAGGAGTGAAAATGAAAGAGAATAAGAAGACTGAGAATAGTGGGGGGGTGAGGAAAGGCTAAGGAAGGAACAGAGCTCAAGAAGACAAATTGACGTCGCATTTAAAAAGATTGTAGTTATCTGGGAAGCAAGAAATTCGGAAGAAGTTCCACAGGTGGGAAATACCAGAAAGGAAACTGTCAGTGGCATCTTCTAGTTCATCAGTAAAACGGTGGGACCTAATTGCCAACCTAGTAGTAAGCTTAAATTCACGTAGTCGGGGCACTATGCGGAAAAACTCACCAGAACAGTTGACATGAAAATATTTATAGAAAAGACAGAAGCCACGTAATGTTGGTAAGAATGTCACTGAAGTCGAGATGCCTGGTCAGAATCGACTACATTGCAGACTCACCCTTCCTTGGATTTTCCCAAGAATCTCCAGATATACAGCAGGACCACCAGATCATATATGGCGAAAGTACTCAATGCATGGACGAATGGTAAATTTATAAATGGGCAAGATGAAGTCTGACTAGAAAAATGTTCTAGCACGACAGCGAATCAATTTTCCTTGCAGTACACGTAGCAATTGATTCGATATAGTCGCTTCTCTTAATGTCAGTGGACAACTTGAGGCTAAGAAGGCGTAAAGTTTTGCTTTTCAGCCAATTTGATGACAAGCAGAAAATGTTATTACCTTCTCTCAGCATTTTTTCTGCTTATAAAAGAAAAATTAATGAATATAAAGTTTTGGTTCCAGTGATAAAGTCCTCCATTAGCTCACGCAGTCTTCAGTCATTTGAAAGAAAGCGCTTTATTGGCATTTGGTATTATTGCCTGTGGATAAACGCTTCAACGTGGCAGCCATTGTTTGTGTGAATTTTGTTTTACCACCATTAAAGACGTTTTAGTCAGTCTCGGCGGGAATATACCGGCTGCAGAATGGACGCCAGTGGCGTATGTGATAGTGCCTCGACCTCTCAGTACAGAACACAGATCTCGGACAGCTGGCGAGAGTCGCCGATACCGGAAGTCGGTAGCAGTTCTTAATGGTCGATTGTCTGGCCTAACCGGCAGCAAACGGAAGTGTGCGGCCTTGGAAGCGTCGATGACGCTGCGAAAAGAAAAAGAGAATAAAAAAAGAGGAAATAAACGCAAATATGAGAATGACACACTGCCATATTCCAATCAGAGTTGATAGATTGTTGCGTTTTGAAACATAATGGCAGTAAGAAAATCGCCCAGTGATGTTCAGGAGGCCTATCTAGTAATGTCTCTTCTTGTTTAAAACAATGGTGGAAACCATCTTGATAAATTATAAAGACATATATCATTTATGAAAATACATTTTAGTCGTTACCTTCTTTAAGCTTCAATATCGCATGTCCTCCTTTCTTTCTTTTTTTTTTAGCATTTCACCTCAAGCAAGGCGGGAGTGCTACTAGTACGCAGGGGTTTACAAGTCAGAGAAAAGACAATACATAGGGGTGATTGAGGAAAAGATAAAAGATGAACGGGTTTCAATCCAACAAAATATCGCGATTGACGTTGCATTTGATTGTAGTTATCAGGGAAGAAAATAAGCGGAAGGGAGTTCCACTGTTATGAAGTGCAAGAAAAGAAACTGCTGGAGTAGAAGTGACGGTTACGTTTAAATGTTTCATCAATAAAAGCGTGGGACCTAGATGCCAATTGGTATCAGGTTTAAATTCGTGTAGTTGAGGTACCAGGAGAAAAAAATCTCGTAAGCGAAGTTACCATAAAAATACTTGCAGAAAAGATAGAAGTAAAGCATATCACGTCTGTGAGAAAGTGACTGAAGTCGAGATGCCAAGCCAGGATCGATTACATTGAAAATCCGACTTTAGATTTGGTCAAGAACCTCGAGATAAACAGTAGGGGCACCAGACGAGATATAGCAACATTGTTCAATGCACAGACGAATAGAATTAGTTTAAACCATTGTTTCCCAAAGTGGGATCTATCGCCTCACTCTTGGTTACGGTGGAAAGATCCAGAGGGCAGTGAGGAAAAAAAAAAGTGAGCAACCCGGGGGTGTCAGTGGCGCATCTGAACCCTAGCATACACCACAGCCCCACATTGTATCTGAAGTGTGTCTTGCTTTCACTTTACAGTGTATACCATTTATATAACGATTTTTCTGTGAAATCCGAAAATACTTATTTAACATACTAGCACCAAAAAAATCCATTCAAAAGTTGGCTATACATGGGGGGGTCATTAGGTTTGTCTTCTGGTACGCAATGGGGCGGTAATACGTAAACGTTTGTGTATCACTGGTTTAAACTAATGCCTTCTTTTTTTTCCATATACATAAACTATATTTGTAAACGATGATTTTGGAAAGTATAATTTTATTGAAATATGATATAAAATTTCCAGATTTTCATGTGAATTCAGGAAAATACAAACTTAAACAAAATCCTCAGAATATATATATATGTTATGGTCCGGTTCCTTGTACCACGGTGATAGTCCAAGGTAGAACCAATAAAGAAGAACTCGAACACGGATATGGAATAACACAGATATATTACAAACAGGAATATATACAGAGAAGTAGAAAGTGTTAGTACGAACAATCAGAGTTAGTAGTAATTGTCTGAACGCGACTCTGTTTCGGACTGCCTCTGACTAGACTGATCCGACTGACAGACAGATTCCTGACGGACCTCACTCCAGACTTCGGGCTGAACAGTATTTAGTCACCCCCCCCCCACGAGGGTATCATGTGCACAAGGCCGGTTTAACGTGGGATCTCCGAGCCAGTGAGCTCGGCCAAAAATATGCCCTTTGAACCCGTATAAACGAGGTCAGGGTCGGTTTACCTCCCCGAAAGAGACTCCGCCCTTCGGCGTAGCCTCGTTCGGGTTCCTCCCCGCCCGAAGGCAGAGAGTTCAACCGATCAGGCGATCAGCCGGTCGCCCGACTTCGGACTGAACAGCCTGCTTCCTCTTGAGCCGCAGTATTTATTACGTATGGAATAGCCCATTATGTTATTATGGGTAAGGTCTCATAACAATATATATGTATCGAAAGATACGTAACCGCCTAATCGTGTATATATATATATATATATATATATATATATATATATATATATATATATGCAATGGTAATAGAAAACTAATATTACAGTTATATACTCCCAAGATAGCATATTAGATGATAACATAACCCGCTTATCACTCTTTTGCCCATAGCTGACACTGCACAGACAGTTCCGTTACCTTTTGGACAGACCTCGTATGTATCTTATCATTTATATATATATACTAGAAGCATGGCGAGGCGTGGCCCGTGCTTGATTCAAAAATCGTACGACTCATACAGCAATCGCTATCACTGGACTTAAAATATTTTTGCTCTTCCTTGCCTTTAAATGATTACCATTTGCCGTGCTGATGTTGCTACATGCCTTACTTCTTGCCTATCTCACACTGCGAATTTTTTCTATGCTCTATACTAAACATTAAATCTGTTACGAAAAAAGAACTAAACAAAATGAACACAAAACTATCAACTTTAAACAAGAACTCGTAACTGGAAAAACCGAATGAAAAAAGAATGTTAACAACAAATACTTTTTCACACCCAACCCAATTCTGCGGAATCAGAATCAACGTTGAGTTTAAGCAAGCGAATGAGCCAATTGGAGTAAAGTGCCATGCAGATTTAAATTTTTCCCACTTGTGACGAATGCAGCTATCGATTTTTTTTGCATGCTAGCATGCTAGTTAACATTCGTGTCAGTCAGCTGTTGGCTCTCATGCTGGCCAATAGAATCTTCCTGCCTATTCGTGACAGCCAGCTATAGGCTCTCACTCTGGCCAGTAGAAAATGGCCGCAAACTACATGAAAAAGTAGAAGCATGAAAAAATCGATTATTTCTACTATTGATGGGAGTTGGGAAATGCAAAGTCGGTCTTGGCCTTTCCGCTAACTTGGAGCATGTGCATGTAAATTTTGTTGCAAATCCGTCGAAAATTGCGGCGTGCATTTACACACACACACACACGTCCTGCCTTATATATATATATATATATGTGTGTGTGTGTGTGTGTGTGTGTGTGTGTGTGTGTGTGTGTGTGTGTGTCTGTGCAGGGTGCGATGGATACATTGTCGTCTAAATTACGCAAAAATAAAAGTAACACTGAGATATATTTACCAAAATTACACAAAAATATCTTGAAATACGAAAGAATAAATTTATTCAATAAAATCAGCATTGACTTCAACCATGGCCTTCAGACGAC
>CAHIKZ030001259.1:225000-242500 GCA_903632075.3 Acanthosepion pharaonis
CCCAGACAGTCACAATGAGGTAATTTTGGATTTCACTGTTGTGTATTGATATATATATATATATATATATATATATATATATATATATATATATATATATATACATATATACACATACATAGTTATAAACCTAAATATATAATTTATAGTATTTAAGTATGTTGCAAAATAAATGTCTATTTTAAAACTTATTTTTATGGTGACATTTAAATATGATTTCATTATTTTGTTTTTGATAAAATTCAGGTAACATCCGAGACGAAAAAAATAAATGTGAATCGAAATATGTTGTCTTTGACATGTGTTATTGTTAATGGATACAAAATTTTCGAGCTTACGGTCGTAACGCTAAGGTTGAATTTTTTCAAAATTTAAGAGTGCGTTTTTTCACTAATATGGCACGATCCAAAAGTTTGTATCCATTGACAATAACACATAAACATATTTCGATTCTCATTTAATTTTTTTGTCTCGGATGCTACCTGAATTTTACCCAAAAAAAAAAAATTCTATGCCTGAAGATGACTGAATGTACAGTGGAATGTACTTGTGTATGAAAGTAAAACATGCTATATCAGTAAACTTATATATATATATGTATGAGGAGGCACGGTGGATAGCGGCTTGGACTGAGAAATCGGAGAGCCGAGTTCGAATTCCAGTCGAATCCATTACATTCACTTACGTGCTAATACCCTTGGGAAAGGTATTAATCCTCTTCTCACTCCAGCTATGGGTAAATAGCAGGGCAGACTGTGTTCTGGATGTCAACTGGTCTAGGAGAAGGACATCTCTGAATTCAAAACCTGCGAAGGGTCGTTTGGGAGACCTCGTGGCACGTAGTTCACCAGGTCTCTGTATTCGGCCCTTCAAAAAGTGTGGATGGTTCTGCACAAAACCTTCACCACTATAATCAAATCAAATGTGCTGGAGTCGGGCTCTCAGTTTCCTAGGAACTGATCTGCTTGACTCTCATGTGTCAATTCGACGGGAGAGACGAGAATATATATATATATATATATATATATATATATATATATATATATATATATATGTATGTATGTATGTATGTATGTATGTATATAAACAAAGACTGCTTATGTTTCGCCAAAACGGTAGACCAAGTTATTTCCTGAAAGTAGAGAAAAAGTCTTTGTAATTATACCTCTAAATATATTACTTTGTAAAATTTGTATGTTCCTTCCTGCATAGATAGATAGAAAACAGGCTGTGATAGATAGATAGATAGATAGATAGATAGATAGATAGATAGATAGATAGATAGATAGGAACAGACTTAGATAGATAGATAGATAGATAGATAGATAGATAGATAGATAGATATGAACAAACTGAGATAGATAGATAGATAAATAGATAGATAGATAGATAGATAGAAACAGACTTAGATAGATAGATAGATAGATAGATAGATAGATAGATAGATAGATAGATAGATAGATAGATAGATAGATATGAACAAACTGAGATAGATAGATAGATAGATAGATAGATAGATAGATAGATAGATAGAAATAACGATCATTTAATCAAACATGGGAATTATGTGAAGACCCAAATAAGTAAAAAAAAAAAAATAAATAAATCCATAAAACTGAACCGTAAGGAACATTTTAGTATGAAAAGATATCATTCCTCGATTTGGTGCCGGGTTTTGATCATGAAACGTCACCAGGTGTCCACTGAATATCTATTCCCTGCCCCACACACTCCATCCTAACCCACACCCTACACTACAGCTACCCTACTCTTCCCATAACTTGTATATTAGCCGTCTTCTCCCTGACTTCTATGCCCACTAAGTTAGGGATCTTCATATCGACTGTAGCCTCAGATATTCTCCGTTAAAGATAATCCATTGCTCTTTTAAAGATAATCCATTGCTCTTTTAAAGATAATCCATCGCTATTAAATTCCATCGTCAGTTCCTTGGTGGGAGAATTTAGCAGTCAAAATTCCTTGAATTTTCAATGTCAAATTTGTTTCTTTTCATATCAGTCAGTTAAGTGCCATACATAATACACACTAGGGCGATCATATATGACTGACGAGGCAGATTCTTTCCAGTAGAGGGTGCCATTTCTTCATGCGGTAGATTGGTTGCCAACCAAGGCTAAAGAATCCAGTCTATCTTGCTATTTAACCCATAGCTGGGGAAAGAAGAGATGGATTCACACCTTTCCCAAGGGTATTTGTGCTTAAGTGAATCTAAAAAGCTTGACTAGAATTCGAACTCGGCTCTCCGAGTTCTCTCTCCGAGCCGATATTAATTACACCACAACGCACATCACTTTTTATGTATGTGACTTTTATTCATGAGATTGTGATTTTTTTAGACATTTCAGATACGTGGCTGGATTTTGTTACGTTACCATTTTAACCTGATACACGACTAGTTTAGTAAATTGCACAACAAAATACCATTCTATTATTTTTTCGCGTCAAATAATTTCAGTTCACAGGCAATAAAGAAAAGGAAGCTGTAGAGTTGGTTGGTTGTTTTGTTTTATGGCATATCAAAACCTCAGTGGGTCATTTAATGCCAACAAAATTTTTGAAATAGATTCATAGCAATACTTTGGTTAAAAATGTGTGTAAGTATACATATATATTTGAATCATTTTTCAATCACTCACATTTTTTAATAGAATCCAATTTCTTTTAGGAAATTTACAATCTTGGTTTTATTTTCGTAAAAAGTTTTTTTTTTTTTTAAATTACTCACTTGGTTTGGTTTGTTGTGTTTTACGGCATATCAACCTCAATGGGTTATTTAATTCCGACAATTTTTCCTGGTAATATTTTGTTTTGTCAAAAATCTATTTCTGTTAATATTTTTTCCTCAAAAATGTATAGCTGATAATATTATTTTAAAACATGTATTGCTGGTAATATTTTTTTTTCAAAAACGTATTGCTGGTAATGTTTTTTTTCAAAAATTATATTGCTGGTAATAGTTTTTTTCTTCAAAAATTTATTTCTGGTAATAATTTTTTATAAATTATTTCCGGTATTAAAACCTATTTTTTCACTTTTATAATGCGTTTTACCTCAGTTTCGAGGTTAACTATTTGCCCATAGCTGGGACCCTAACAGGTGCTACAACCCCGGGTCAAGGTGAACCTGGGAACACCAGCAATTAAGAAGTGGTTCGACGCTACTCAAAACCTCCTGATCAGAGGCCTTGCTGCCGGATGTAGTTTATCGTCATACCCAGGACACGGATGTAGTTTATCGTCTTACCCAGGACGCGGATGTAGTTTATCGTAATACCCAGGACGGTATATACAAATAAAGAGAAAGAACAGACAGATTAATAATCTACAATTCTTAGCGTTTACTTTTTTAAATAAGTGCTCAATACAATGTAGAGCAAAATATTATAATATTTTCATCGCTACACAAAAACTTTTGTGTTTCGGAACTAGAATGCCCCTTCATCGGGTGATGACAGATAACTTATCTATCATAATGATAGATAAGTTATCTATTATCGCCCGATAAAGGAATATTATAGTTCTGAAACACAAAAGTTAGTGTGTAGTTATGTAAAAGATTATAATAAAAATATTATAAAACATGTTCATGTTTTAAGGTGTATTCAGTAAAATTAATAGTAATCTTAGGCTTCATAACAAGATGCAGCATAACTATGTGTTGTGGTGTACTTTTAAAAGTTTATCGTCTTACCCAGCACGCGGATATTGTTTATCGTCTTATCCAGGAAGCAGATGTAGTTTATCATCTTACCCTGAACGCGGACGTAGTCTATCGTCTTACTCTGGACTCTGATGTAGTTTATCGTCTTACACTGGACGCGGATGTAGTTTATCGTCTTACTCTGGACGCGGATGTAGTTTATCGTCTTACCCTGGACGCGGACGTAGTTTATTGTTTTACCCTGGACGCAGACGTAGTTTATCGTCTTACCCATGACGGGAAGCTGTGGAGAAACAAGATCAAGGGACAAGACATTTTAAAAATTCATTCTAGGAGAAATCGTTAGTCTAAGAAAACTGGGTGCTGTAAAAATTAATTTTAGAAATAGTGTTGATGCCTAATGCCAGGTTCACACTCCTCCCACATCTTTGAACAGGACTAGAGTACTATCCCTTATTTCCTGTTCCTTCCAATGTTTTCTTATTTAATTTCTTTCACTCCCAGTAACTCCTTGCATCTTAGTGGCATTATCGCCTTGCTAGGCGCGTACTAATTAAAAAAATTACAATTGACCTTACGGAATTTAGAAATGAGGCTATATAGTTTTTGATTCTTTAATCCTAGAACACTAACCATTGGTATATAGTACCCAGCGCAATTTTTCCTATTTTTAATTTACAATTTTCAGTACCTTATTTTCTTACCTAAATAATGTTTTTCAGTTCCTATTAAACTCTAAGTACAAAGTTTGAAGTGCCTGCATGTAAAATATTTCAAATAAAGATTTATATTTAATATTTTTTTTTTATATTTTCAAAATCGGTTATGATATACCCATGGTTAGGAGTGGTGTAACTTTAATTGATGGTTAGTGTTCTTGGGTTAAAAAGAAAGAAAGATCTAAAAATTTAATTTATTTACTACTTTCTCATCAAAATAATAATTTAAAAAAGAAGATACAAGAACTTAACTTTAACTTAGATAAATCGATTTTATTTGCTAGAAAACAATATTTTATAGTAATTAAATACTCATTTAAAAAAATATTTATTTAAAAATATTGGAAGTGTGTTCTTATCACCGTAAACCCCACCATTCAGAAAATACGGTCCTGGTATAATTGCAGTGGGGTTTCATCTGAACTGGAACCCATTATTTTTTTTTAGTTCATACTTATTTAAACGTATGTCTCTTTAAACCCTTCCAGAAAATACGTTACTGGTATTTTTGTAGTGGAGTTTTACCTAAACCCCCATAGTTAATAATACTTTTTTTAAAAATTGGGAAAGGAGGCGGAGCACCCTATGTAAGTACGGCCCTGGTATTGTTGGAGTGGGTTTTAATCTGGACCCCACAAGTTATTTAAAAATATAGGGTAAAATTGCTTAGCCGCCAAATCCCCACTCCAGAACGGCCCACAAATCAATTTTCAGTCGACTTTTATTTCATAGTTACCGAATTTACCCTACCTTGTCAAAATTACCGAATTTTCCGTTGCCGAATCATGCGTTACCGAATTTTCCGTTACCGAATTTTCCGTTACCGAATTTTCCGAACATCGATCTTACAGCCCATAATGCTCTATTGACCAGACTAGTTGAACCAAGGCACAACACAGATGGAAAGTTTTTATAACTTCTTTTTGGTTTTAAATCCACTTAAGCCACTTTCATTTCTGTCGTAGTAAAGAATAAACTGTTCTTATGACAACTCGTGAATCGTCTCGTAGTTTACAAAGAGAGAGGAAAAAAAGGGAAGATAACAGACGATACTTCTAGAGACTTCGTCTCTGTTAGATTGAAAGCCGACACTCCTAATCCTATGACAGTCCTAAGATTTCTTTTCAAGCAGAGAATGTCGATAAATACATGTCATCTTGTAATTATAAAGTTATAAATCTTACCTATACCCGTTGCGAAGGCATCTCTCGACGCGCCTACTCGGTCTAAAATATCAAAAGATTGTCTTCAACATTTTTTTCTGCACTGACCACTTGAGTTATCATTGTTGGCAATCTTCAAGACAAGATTCAAGACACACAGAGAAGCTATCAGATAAAACAGACATTATCTGGAATTTGAGAACTTAATGGAATGTCTTAGAAAATATGGTCTATTTAAAGTTTTTTTCATGTTTTCTTGGTTTTAAAAAAATATGACGGCTTCAGAGACTAAATCATAAAGTATTTTAATGCATTACACTGGTGAGAATAAGTTTATAAGCTAATTCTTATTGGTAGATTTTCTGTAAACTATTTTTTAATCATTTCTCTACAAGCAAAACAATAAAGCCACTGAGACGTAATTTTTAAATTTTTGGAGATCAAAGTTGACTGGAAAAGAAAAAGCCAGAAGAGATATCGACAAGTGAGAAGTGCGAGAGAAGAAACTACTAGCATAGAACTTACGTTTACATCTAGCCATTCCAACTGTAAAATGATTAGACCTTGTTACCAATCTAGTACTGCACTTAAATTCATAAAGCGTAGGTACCATAGAGGAAAGTTATATTTATTTTGAATAATATAAAAATGTGGCACAAGGCTAAAGGGAAGGATAGGAGAAAGCTGATCTTTAATGTGTCTTATCTTAAAATTTAGTCATGATTACTGACTCAAACATACAGTATTCCTTACACCAAAACAACACATTCTTTCTTACCATTCTTGCTGCAGTCACCATAATACTTCAGAGTCTCTATGTAGTCATAACTAGTTCTAGACGTAGCTGCGAAAGAGGAAAGATCATTAGAATAATTACCATGAAGATATTTATATATAAAATTTTCTAACTTTCGTTTGTCAGTCCGTCACACCCTCTAAAACAGCCATCGATCGAAACTAAATTTTGGGGGAGAAGTGAAAACAGTTAAGGGGTAAAAATAAAGCTTATTTCTATATCATCTGAATATTCTTTCGAATGGAGAAGAATCCAGTTTCCAGTTTGTCCTGCGTTTGCAAGAACTATAAGCAAGGCCAAATGCTTCAAAAGGTTGAGATTTGGTTCAGGAAAGAAATATTTACGTATGCCTAGTTGTATGTTGCATATTCAAAAGTATACAGACGGTGTGTCAGGTATTTGAGAACAACATTCTGAAAAAGATTGGTAAAAAAAAAATTAACAAAGAGGATCCTTTAATCATTAGGAATGAGAGTAATATATTTTTCTGCAGCTATTATCATAATATATTAGAACAAAATTAAGAGGTTGATTCTAAAATCGGACATTATTTTCCGAACAGCCTAATACCATTTCCCAGTGTATAAAGAGTGTGCGTCAGGTATTTGAGAACAATATTCTAAAAGCGCTTGATATAAAATTAACAAAGAGGATTCTTTAATCATTAGGAATGAGTAATATATTTCTGTGCAAATATTATAATAATAGACTAGAACACAATGAATTTATTTTTTCCCCCCGAAAAACCTAATAAAATTTTTCAGCGTACACAGAGGGTGCCTCAGGTATTTGAGAACAATATTCTGAAAGGGACTGATATAAAATTAATAAAGAGGGCTCTTAAATTATTAGAAATGGGTAATATATTTTTACGTAACTATCATAATCTAAGGCTGATTGCATAAGCGGACATTATTTTCCACATATCCTAATAGATCATCAGAAAGACGTAAGAGAGGATGCAGTAGAAAATAGTTTTGCGTTCCATATTCTTTTTATCACGTATAAAAAAAAATCCTTGTCGAATATTTAAATAAATCAAAAAACATGGATGAACCATTAAAATTGAAAGGGACATGGGGCAGGATGATAAGATAGAGACGAACGTGGCAGGTGAGAGAAGGTCAATGACAGGAGATAATTGATCATTTTTATCGGCAACACCTGTAGAATTTCTAAGGATACAATTGGTTATTACTATTCTCTTAATCAGTTCACCCTGAGCAAGGCAATAAAGCCACTAAGACGCAATGGGGTTACCGAGAGTGAAATAATATGAGAAAAGGAAAACTTTATTAAGGAGAGAGAACAATACAAGAACAGGAATGAAGAAGACAAAAGATAACGATTGACATTGCATTTCATTTTTTGAAGCCTAAAGTTGACTAAGCAAGAGGACAGAAGAGAGTTCCACAAGTGAGAAGTAGGAGAGAAGAAACTGTTAGCATAGAACTTACGGTTACATCGAGCCATTTCAACTGTAAAATGATGAGACCTTGCCGCCAGTCTAGTACTGCGCTTATATTCATAGAGTCTAGATACCATGAAGGAAAGTAATATCTATGTGTTCCCAAAAGTTTCCATTTGTTTATCGACTGGTCAAATGATTAGACACTTTGAAGTTCCTACTTCATAGACTTTACTGCTGGTCATAGAAAATGAGAGACGCTAAAGACTCATAAAATAGTTTAAAGTCTACTAGGGTACCCTGATTTAATTGTGTAAAGGACCCATAGTGAAATAAAATTTGACGGAAAAGCAAAAAGCTAGAAGAGTTCCACAAGTGAGAAGTGTAAGAGAAGAAACTGTTAGCATAGAACTTACGGTTGCATCTAGCCATTTCAAATGTAAAATGATTAGACCTTGTTGCCAATCTAGTACTGCACTTAAATTCATAAAGTGTAGGTACCATAGAGGTAAGTCATATTTATTTTGAATAATATAAAAATGTGGCACAAGGCCAAAAGGAGGGATAGAAGTCTGGTCTTCAATTTGTCTTATCTTAAAATTTACCTCATCATGATTACTGATCCAAACAGTACAAAACAACACATTCTTACTTACCATTCTTACTGCAGTCACCATAATACCTCTGAGTCTCTAAGTGGTCCTAACTAGTTCCTACATGTGCGATTTATCTGTGGAGTGGGGATAAAAATAACATTAAAATATAACAATAAAAGAAAAGGAATTAAGAAGACAGAAGATAACGATTGACATTGGATTTTATATTTTTGGAGATCACCAGAATTACTTCCCCTAACCTTATTTATTTCTTTTTATCTGTGCATTGCCATAATTTCTTGGGGAAAAGATTGAATTGGTCTCCCGTTGCCTTTGCTACAGTTTTCAATTCAGAGTAATTATCCTAACAGCCTGTCTACCAGCCAAGGCTAGAGGGTTCAGTCTACCCTGCTATTTGACCTATTGTTGCGGAGAGAAGAGATCTTCTCGTGAAGCCGGGCGCAGTAGACTAGACCTGAATTCGAACTCGGCTCGCCAATCCAATTTACAAGCGCTGATAACCGTTACATAACCCTCAAATAGAATTACTACTAATAGTACTTTTATTACTACTACTAACAACAATAATAATAATATAAAAAGATAAGAATTTTTAATAATAATATTATGAGGAAGACAGGCTTTACCAAAATAATTTTTGATAATCATACAATAATTGTGCTTGTCCCTTCTTTCGATAATTCGCACGACCGTTACGCCCGGCTAATAACTCATAAGTAATGGACTATTCCGTTTTAATTGCGAGGGAGGACAAAAAACGTATCTGATACGCTATTTGGTTTCAGTGAAAAATAGATAGATAGATAGATAGATAGATAGATAGATAGATAGATATGTACAGACAGAGATAGATAAAGAGAGAGCTATATGAAGAGTGAATTAGATAGATAGATAGATAGATAGATAGATAGATAGATAGACAGATGTGAACAAATTGAGATAGATAGATAGATAGATAGATAGATAGATAGATAGATAGATAGATAGATGTGTTCAACTTTTGTTTTAGTGAAATAGAAAAAGTTGTCAATTTTAAATCTTTTCATTTGTACCCCCTTACTTCTTAAAATAACAACCAGCATTCATATTTATGATTGTCATTGCAATATTTTGTTAAAGTTGTTAAGCTCAAATATTTAACTTGTATTTTCTTGTCGTAGAAGTTGCCATGAGCTTACTCAATCATAAACTTAATAATTAGGATTCATCGGAACATTAAGATAGGAAAACTCTGAAATAAATTTTCATGCGTCTTTCTAGTTTATTATTATTATTATTATTATTATCATTATTATTATTATGAAGAAGAAGAAGAGGAAGAGGAGAAGGAGAATTCGGAGGATAAGAGGAAGAGTAGAAAAAGAAGAGGAGGAGGAGTAAAAGAAGAAGAACAAGAACAACATCAACAAAAGAAGGAGAAGAAATCTAGAAGAAGAGGAACAGGAGGGGGAGAAGAAGAAGAGGAAGAGGATGATGTGGAGAAGAAGAGTAGAAAAAGAACAACAACAACATCAAGAAAAGAAGAAGCAATCTAGAAGAAGAAGAAGAAGAGGAATATTTTTACCAAAATAATTTAGCCTTAAATAGTACTTGAATCCACCTACTTACAATAATATCTAGACTGAAAGAAAGAAAGAAAGAAAGAAAGAAAGAAAGAAAGAAAGAAAGAAAGGAAAAAGTGAAAGTAAAAGCAAAAAAAGAAAGAAAAGAAAGTAAGTAAACTAAACAGAAAATAAAGAATCCCATTGTTAGCGATATTATAGTCCAGGCTTGGAATTTTGAAGAGGAGGTAAGTGAAAGTCAAAAATAAAAGGAGTAGGAGTTAAAAGTTAAAGAGTAGGAGACATGATAAAAGGTGCCGCTCTTGAAAATAAAAAGATTGATCGGCGCCATCAGGGGTGGGGGCGTACAGACTGGTGGCTGGAAAAATGAAACGCTGACGACGGAAGCTGGATAAAAATGAAACTTAAAGATGACCAGTCAAACAACTACGTCGAACCGAATTCGTTTTTTTCACTACTATATATTTATGTCTTTATTTAAACAAAGAATATAGTGCTGAACTCTTATATATAGGACAGTGAATGGTGGACAATTTTTTATCAAATGTAAAATAATATAGGAATTGAATTCTGTATATATTTTTCAACCAATAAAATCCCATCGGGAGGCTTTTCTGAAAAACAATAATTACTAAGGTAAATACCGCTAAAATACTTGGCAGACGTAGTTGTAGGCCTACCGCGTGTTATTTTGGGGCCATTTAGAAAATAACAATAACTTCCTTAACCACTTCCGCAAATTCGAGAAAAAGATTTTCGCAAGCCAGTGTGAAATTATTTTCTAACAAATTCACAAAAGTTCGCACCTTTATGTAAAATTAGATTTTGGATTCCCTGTGCGGATATAAAAATAGAAGCATACTGCTTCTCAGGGTTCAAAAGAATTTCGGAGGCCAGTTTGATCTTTTGTTTTTCTTTTTACTGTAAGGTTAACCCTGTACAAGGCCCGGGGGCTATTTTAGTTTAGTGTTACGTTAAGGGGTAGTTTATATGGATAAGAGGGGAAGATAACTTGAACAGATTGTGGTGATCGGGGAAAATTCCTCTTGGGAGTCTGTTCCATAGGGTAGTAGTTCGCGGGAAGAAACTATTTGAGTGGAACTTACTTCTCGCTGATGGAATACGGTGGGAATGTGGGGAGTGTTGTACTATGTAAGTGGCTAGACGTGAAGGTTTGACCTGTTGTAACCGGTAAATGCAGTTCGTCCGAGCACTTTTTCATGGTATTAGCAATAGAGCAGTGAGAAACTTGCCACATCCTGCCTGTGAGAGATAGATTGGAGGGTGGAAAACAATTCTTCTCTCACAAGGACACAATTCTTCTCTCACAAATACGCTTTTGAACTCTATCATGAGGTCTGGACAGCTGCTGCCCAAATCTGGCAACAGTACTCCATTTTTGCAATGAATTGGCTCTTATAAAGATAGAGGAAACCGTCAGGAGTCAGGTACTTACTAAAACGGCACGGGGGGAGGGGCTGATCATTTTACCTGCATTTTTAATGATGGATTGTATATAAGAATTCCACTTGAGGTCGAGTGTGAGTTTGAGGCCCCATCTCGTCTCGAGGCACCGGGTGGACTGGCGGTAGTTCGGGGTGTGATCGGCGGTGATGGAATGTAACCAGCCAGTTTTTCCGCCCGCAGAGAAGTTAGTGTTAAGACAGAAGAGATTTCGACTATCAATCTCCTATCGTCAAGCCTTTTAGAGATGCGCCCGAATATCACTGTATCACCGTCATAGGCGTTTACAAATGATCGGAGTATATTCTTAGGTAAATCAAAAAAGGATTGTTTCAAGAAGTGATCCCTCTGGAACACCTGCGTTGACCGCCAGGGCCTCGGAGGACTGTTAATAACTACCTTCAGAGATCTACCCGTTAGGAAAGATTTTATAATAGAGAAAATCCTTCCAGCGATACCTATAAGTGTAGAGGTTGTGTAGCAAACCTTTGTGGTACATCCTGTCGAAGACCTTCGAGATATATAATGCTTTGAACCTTGCGGTATGTGTGTCGTCAAGAGTCTCACTAATTCTGTGTATAAGGGTAATTAGGACATCAGCAATGGATCGGGCTGATCGAAACTCATACTCCTCGTCGCAAAAGAGTTTTTCCTGTCCAGGTGCTAGACGACCTTCTTGTTGATTACGGCCTCAAAAAGCTTACTGATGATACCGGGGAGACTAATGGGTCTATACTGGGAGAGGGAGGATCAGTTGCCTGCGTTCTTGGAAGTCTAGCATACTCTTGCTACCTTCCACATGCCTGGGAAAGATTTATCCTTACGTGCGTACAGACATAACCATACACACAATAGAAGAGATGACAGCCAGCAGCCGCCGACGAGGCCTTGTCTACGTACTCACAAAAACATTATGCTGATATTCATAAGTTAAGTCTGTTCACACATCTCAAATCGCTCTTCGAACACTTAATAAAACAAACTTCAATGAACATTTTATTGTTATTGTATAATTCTGAAAAGAACGTATAAATGTTATTTCTATTTATGTTCCGCTTTGTTCGTTTGATTGGTTGTTTAGTCGAAATTTAATAATTTAAAATTATTGTTAGTATTGTTGTAAAAAAATGTATTGCTGGTCATTTTTTCGTGGGATAATTTATCACTGCTAGTTTTACTTTGAAAATGTATTTTTATACTTTCATAGTGTTTTGACCCCATTTTTTGGGGGGGGTTGGTAACTATTTTCCCAATAGCTTGGACCGTAACAGATGCTATCACCCCGGGTCAGGGTAAACCTGGAAAGAACAGCAATTAGCAGATGGTTCAACGCTTTTTAAAATCTCCCGATAAGAGGCCTTGCTGCCGGATACAGTTTATCGTCATGCTCAGGACGCGGATGTAGTTTATCGTCTTACCCAGGACGCGGATGTAGTTTATCGTAATACCCAGGACGGTATATACAAATAAAGAGAAAGAACAGACAGAATAAGAATCCACAATTCTTAGCGTTTACTTTTTTTAAATAAGTGCTCAATACAATGTAGAGCAAAATATTATTATAATATTTTCATCGCTACATTCTGCTGGTGTTCTGCTAGTACTTTTCCTTCAGAGAATAACTCTTTTTTATGTTTCATTTACAAGATGTGTTGTTGTTGTTGTTGTTGTTGTTGTAGCTTGTGGTGGTGTCAGTGGAGGAGGTGGTAAATGTTTAGAATCCTGACACTAAGATACCAACAAAAGCCTGGTTAGACAGATCACGACAAGAAACTTGTGGCAACAAAAACGTGCTTATACATAATAATACTGAGAATAACCTGGGCGGAACATTTGAGTAAGAAGGAAGTTTAATGAAAATCAAAGCAAAACGACCCGTACAATCAAATAGAGTCAGTTGAAATCTCTCGGACGTTTGGGAAAATGAAATAAAATCAATAAATAATAATAATAATAATAATAATAATAATAATAATAATAATAATAATAATTCACGCCACACATTAGAACGGGCGAAACCGCGAATGGTTCAGGAACCGGACCTAAAAAAAAAAAAGAAAAAAAAAGAGCCTCCTTATTGATATGGCAGTCCCTGCTGACTGCAATGTATCTTTGAAGATATTTAAAAAGCTGTCAAAATACAAGGACCTTGAAATAGAAATCTCGAAAATGTGACATATGGGAACATCAACAATCCCTGTTGTAGTTGGAATCCTAGGATTGGTTGGAAAAGATTGCAGTAGACTAACTGAAGGGATTGCTGGAAGTCTATGCCTCCAGGAGATACAAAAAATTGTTCTGACAAGTACAGCCCACACTTTACGATGGGCTTTATCTATGTAATATTTTTTTTTTTTTTTTTTGTCATTGGAAAGTGTCATAATGTCATTTCTAACCTTAGGTCCCTGGGCGGGACTTGGAAAGAAATGAGTAAACGCCAAAAATCAAAGAAAATAATAATAATAATTTATAAATAAATAAATTTTGTAATAAAAAAACAAATATATTTTACCATGATTATAGTAATAAAGGAAACGGAAATTTTATTACGCCACTTGGCTTCCCCAAACGTCCATTAGGTGGCGCTGTTTAAATTCTATGCAAAGACAAACATTTCTTTCCTCTTCCTCTCTTTCTCCCCAGTCGGTAGACAAATGAAATAAGTACAATTTTTACAAATTTAAGCGCCACTTCCAAAAAGAACCAGGAAAATAAGCTCTCCTCCATTTCCCAGCGCATATTTTCGGACTTTTTTTTGCCAATCCACCTACGATGAAGTAATTACAACATTTATTTTGGTCGTTCCAACTCAGCGCAAAGCTGACTTGAGCTCGACCATTATAACCATTCTTATCATTTTTTTTTACCCTAATTAACTTCTGCAGCATAAAAACAAAATGTCAAATATAAAGAGACATTTAGAACTTTGTTTCCCTATGGTTTATATAAAAAAGGACAAACGGTCTGTAGTAAAAACGCAAGTTTTGTTGTTTCTTTAATTATTTACATATGAACATGCACAAACCTACAATACGCCAACATACAACGTTTAAACTCCATAGACGCATAATGAGGAAACAGGGTTTGGAGAATTTGACACTTGCAGGCAGAGCCGGTGCAAGTGTCTCGTGTCCCCCACTTCACAAAAAAACAAATGTTATGGTACTGCTCCCCCACTCTACTACAACTTAATTTTCATAAGTTAGTAGTCATATAAAATACAAATGGACAATAATGGATCATATGCAATATAGGTGAACAATTCAACTAGAAAAATTGAAAATAAATACAATGTATATAAATACAAATTAGAGACCTGTCAAAATAAATTCCATAAAAAAAAAATGAACAATTTTAAAAAATTAAAAAGCTGAAGAATTTCAACATATTCAACATTATGGATAAAAAAAATCACAGATTTCAACCAAAAAAAGAGCCCAGAAATACGCCAAAATCAAAAAAAAATTCCATCCATCGTAAGTTGTGCTTAGTTTAATTTGTAACTTCTATAACGGTGAACAGGTTTTGTGTTCGCCACCAAATATATGGTCCCCTACTCAACTTCATCTCAATTTTCATAAACTAGTATTCATATAAAACACAAATTTTATTCTAACCTAATTTTGCACAATAATGGATCATATGCGATGTAGGTGAACAATTCAATTATAAAAATTGAAAATAAATCCAATGTATCCAAATACAAATTAGAGACATGTCATAATTGATTATGACATTTTAAATTAATCAACGTTTTACGGCAGTTTTTAACATCAAATTCAGATATTTTTTTAATAAAAAGTTGAATAATTTTAACACATTCAACATTATGAATAAAAAATGGTGAATTATTTTATATAGTGTTTCTTCGAAACTTACCATGAGCGAAACAAATTCATGGATCTAGACAAAACAATGACCCCAGAATAATGTCAAAATCCTCGAAAATTTTCATCCTTTAATAATCAGATGTGCTTAGTTTAATTTGCAACGTATATAAATATACGGAAAAATAAAACAAATGTTGGTAAGATAGCGAGAATCGCAAGCTCCTCCACCTCATTTGGGCTTCGGTCCCGATCTGGTCGTGCGGTACGAGAGTAGGACACACCGGCCCTATGATTATATATAATTTCTGATGATTTTATAACCGAACTGTATCCTACACGGAACCGCCATATAGCCTGACGTGCTATACCAGTTTAGCTACGAAGTAGCGTCTGGTTAGCGAGGTCGATTTTACTGCTGTTAAACTACAATGGATACAGGTTTGATTCCTGTCGGTGGACATATATTTTCCATGAAATTTCTCGGACATTCAGGCCGGTAAAAGTTGTTAAAACCGCTTATTATAAACAGAGCATTTACTTAAAATATATATATATATATATATATATATATATATATATATACAGGGTCACCAAAAAAACGGGAATTTTTAAGTGCGTATTGCCAGACATGAGCAAGTGGCAACACTGCGAGACAGTGACCTTGAGCAAGTAAATATTTCGCCATTTAGAATTCAAGATGAAATTCACATTATCCCAGCAGAGATGTTGCAGCAGTAAATGAGGAATCTCAACAGCAGATTTCAAGATTGCATTCGTACAGGAGGACGCCATCTACAGCACATAATTTAAAAAAAATAAAAATTCCGTCATTGTTTCTTAAATGGCATGTTTTAAGGTTTCAATTACTATAAATAAATATTTTTCTTCCATCACTCTTGGTTTTATTAGAGTGTTAAAAGTTCCCCTTTTTTGGATCACCCTGTATATATAACGTATAACAATAAAATATATTAAAGTAATTGTCAGACTTAGTCCATTTCGTAGTGTGTGTGTGTATATATATATATATATATATATATATATATATATACTTTGAATAAATATAAGTATGAAAGTAGCTATATATTTGATTAACCCTGTGCGTCTCCCTTTCTCGATGTTTAGTAACTTGAATGGGTCAAGCAAGGAAAAGTCAAGTAGAGATTAGTAATGGCTGATCGATTGACGTCGGCGTCGTTATCGTAGCAATCAAAGTCAAATCGATCTTTATCTGACAGATACAGTCTTACCCTTCGAGATGCTGTACAGTTTGGGGGAATTGTACATAATTAGGTTAGAATAAAATGTGTATTTTATATGAATACTAAGTTCTGAACAAGCGTTGTGCATTGTGGACATAGCAAACGGACGCTTACTTGTATGACTGTAGGCAAAAAGAGAAAAACACATTAATCACACTGGAGATAACCAAAGCCTTTTTTCTTTATTTCTTACTTTAACATCAACTGCTAAAATCTCAAGCACTCCCTATGTTCATTGCAATTCATTTTGGACTACTTTCAAATTTAAGTTTAAATTTAAAGAAATGCCGCAGACCGTTGAAATTTTAATTGAAAATTCTACTGGGCATAAAATGGGGGATAGATTTTCTCTTGTTATTGAGTAATAAGCTGATCCCTCTGGAATTATTACAAAAAGTACTTAAAATTCTAGAAGGATATAAAACGAGACCTCTATTTCAAATATGCGTATCCACTAAAAATAACTTTTGAAGTATTAAAAATATCGGCTTAAAAATAAAATCCAGTAATTCTTTATATATATATATATATATATATATATAAATGGACAAAGTCCGACAATTTATTTATTAAAGACATTTTTATGTTTAACGTTCTTTTTTTTTTATAGATACAAGTATTTAAGTAAATGCTCTGTTTATAATAAACAGTATTAAATAACATTTACCGGTCTGAATGTCCGAGAAATTTTTATAGAAAATATTCATCCTTTGACAGGATTCGAACCTGCACCCTATACGGAACCGTCATTTACGCTGACGTGCCTTAACCGACTCAGCCACAACGGAGCGTTTGGCAGGCAAGGTCGAATTTACTGCTTATAAACTTCAATCTTCCATGAATCTCGTACATTCATAACTGTTCTGGCGTATCAAATGTAAACAAATGACGTCATATATTAAGAAATAGACAAAGTCCGACAATTTATTTATTAAAGACATTTTTATGTTTAACGTTCTTTTTTTTTTTTTATATATATAGATACAAGTATTTAAGTA
>CAHIKZ030001259.1:247500-267500 GCA_903632075.3 Acanthosepion pharaonis
CCAAATAATTATTGCTTAGGCAGTAACGGTTATTTTTCAAATGATTCTTGAAGTTGTGGATCCGAATGCTGTTATTTTAGCTATTTTATAGCGTTGACTTGTTATTCATTATTAATAAGTTAATTTTGACTTGTTATTCAATATTAATTTGTTAATTTTGACTTGTTATTCATTATTAATTTGTTAATTATTTGATGTTGGTTATTATTATTATTATTATTATTACATTTACTTGTGCTTAGGTGGGAAGTTTTTTTCGTAGTTTTTTATTTACTTAATTTGCTTATCTCTCTATATCTCTAAGATGAGGTATTATTATAACATGCATTATTTACATTATTGGGACTGTTATCCTCAACTTCATTGCCATATTCATAATGTTTCAGCCTCTATATCTCTGAGATGAGGTATTATGATTATTTGCATTATTTACATTATTCAGACTGTTATCCTCATCTTCATTGCCATATTCACAACGTTTCGGCCTCTATATCTCTGAGATGAGGTATTATGATTATTACAAGCTTTATTTACATTATTCGGACTGTTATCCTCATCTTCATTGCCATATTCACAACGTTTCATCCTCTATATCTCTGAGATGAGGTATTATGATTACCTACATTATTTACATTATTCGGACTGTTATCCTCATCTTCCTTGCCATATTCACAACGTTTCGGCCTCTAGATCTCTGAGATGAGGTATTATGATTACTTGCATTATTTCCAATATTCAGACTGTTATCCTCATTTTCATTGCCATATTCACAAAGTTTCGGCTTCTAGATCTCTGAGATGAGGTATTATGATTACTTGCATTATTTACATTATTCGGACTGTTATCCTCATCTTCATTGCCATATTACATTTTATATCTCCGACCTGATGAGGCAGTTGCCTGTGTGAAATAAATTATTATCGAACTCTTTAATGATGTTTTCAGCTTTTTCTTCTATGTATATCATATTGCTCTGTTTTTTGATTCACTGAGCACTCTTCATGGAACTATCTTTTTAATATTTTATATTAAAAAGACGTATTTGGATTACCCTTACCAATCTGATATATATATATATATATATATATATATATATATAGTCATCCACAGACAGACTGTTTTGCTGTATCACAGCTCTTCAGTGTTGATAGACGTCCGATTGCTTCAAACCGGGATGTATATATATATATATATATATATATATATATATATATGCATTGCTCAGTCATGTTTTAATGAGTGACCAATGAAAATCAATCCTCACAAAAATTGAAAATACGAAAAATATGAAAATGTTATTCCTTGTCTCTTTTGTCAAACCCGAACGAAGTTTCCACAGAAAAATTTTCCTATTTATTCTTTATCTTATTCATATATATATATATATATATATATATATATATATATATATATATATATATATATATATATATATAATAACAAGAACATTGAGTCAACACTCACTCTAACTCTGATATTGAGGCACTTTATCCATAAATAAAACACACCTTAAAAACTATATTTCTTCATATATATATATATATATATATATATATATATATATATGTATGTATGTATGTATGTATGTATATGTATATTAGTTAGGAGATTTTATGATGTTTAAAGAAATAAAAACATGGATTCATTTCTATAAATTATATTGGACACTGGTTTAATATATACCTCAACGCCCCCCTCCCAACCTTTCCCTCCTCTTTTGCATAAGCTTTTTTTCTTCCCTCACTTTCTCTCTCTCTTCAGTTATGTAAGCTCCCCCCCCCCAAAAAAAAAAGAGATTTTATATTTGCATGGTTTATTTTACAAATTGTCTGGTTAAGTTTCCAACATTTTAATAATAATAATAATAATAATATATATATATATATATATATATATATATATATATATATATATATATAATACGTGAAAATATATAGAAAATAGGAAGGAACCTATTAGGTAAATAATCCAAAGTCCCTTAGTATTTTAATTATTATTTTAAAAAATAGTGCTCGATACAAAAAGTAGAGCATAAATATAGTTATTTATTTAAAAATATGATTCCAAACGCGACATAAGAGGTCTCATGTTTCAAAACAAGAGCAGAAAACTTCAATATAATTATTTAAATTAAATTGAGTTAAAATAAGCTCTGTTCCATCTGCAAGCGAAATTTTTTTTGAATAACGTGTTTCTGAAATTTACGTGTTTTAATAATTGAAATCAAAATTTCCATGGTAACAGCTAGGGCGAATTGTTTAAATTGGGCAGGCGAGTGTTGGGTGTTAATAATAAGTATCAGTATAGAGTTACTTTCATAGATGTCAAGTCAGAGAAAGGTAGGGGTGTCTAAATTTTAAACGGAAGATGTATTAACCCTCGTCTAGTTTGCATGTCTATGGAGATTTATTTATTTTTTTATTTCATTTTTTTATGAAAGGGATTTGTGCATATAAAAAAAAAACTGTCGTAACGTTTGTTTTTTGACGACTTCATAAAGGGTTGTCTTTTTTGTAGGGTATTTAAACTATTTATTTGGGCTATGGATTATGAATGGTGTTATATATATATGTGTATGTATGTATATATAAGTTATATTTAGGTAGCAATTATTTATTTAAACAAATTTGATTAAATAGAACTGACAAGTTCTGTGCAATTTTTATTGTATTTTTCTAATTTTCGGATAAGGTGTTGAGTACACACATACACGCGCGCAAACCCTACACAACATGTGAAGTGTGTGTATGTCTATGTATGTATATACGTATGTATATGTGTGTATGTATGTATGTGTGTATATACGTGTCTAGTAATTCCTTATAATAAGACAGTATGTATGGAGAGATAAAATACGTATACATACGCATACAAACAGAAACACATGCAATGCAAAAAAAATGGAAATAGATCTAAGAATACACAGGGGTCATTAAATACAGATATTTTTCCTCACTCTTTCTCGGACTAATCTTAATTGTTTTATTACCCTTCAAGCAGAAGAACTTTCTCATTGCCAGTTCAAGGAAGACATTTGTATCACTACAGCTCAAAAGCAAGAATATTTAACATCGAGAATTCCTTTTAATAATATGTGGAAATATCCACTTTTTACCTGATGATGGAAAATAAAGCATAATATATTTTAAAAAAATCCACATTACAACCAAAACATTTGCTGTTCCTTTTCTTCTTTTTATATATATATATATATATATATATATATATATATATATATATATATATATATTATGGAGTTCGACAATTATTTTAAGAAATTTTATGTTTATACATTTTTTGTAGATACATTTAACTAAATGCTCTGTTTATAATAAAATAATAAAATGTCTTATAATAATAGTCGGACTATTACATAATAGGTGACGTCATTTGTTTTTGAATACGCATCGAGCAGATATGAATGTACGTGAGAAAATCATGGAAGATTGTAGTTTAAAAACAGTAAAATCGACCTTGCTAACCGGAACACTTCTTTGTAGCTCAATAGGTAACAGCACGTCAGGCTATATGACGGTTCAGTATAGGGTACAGGTTCGATTATTGTCGGAGGACGCATTTTTTCTATGACGATTTGTCGGACATTCAGGCCGGTAAATGCTGTTTATTTTTAACAGAACGTTTACTTAAATATTTGTATCTACAAAAAAGAATGTATAAATATAAAAAATGTCTTAAAATATATATATATATATATATATATATATATATATATATATATATATATATATATATAAAAGAAGAGGGAAACCGCAAACGTTTTTGGTTGTAATGTAGATTTAAAAAAAAATATTATGCTTTATTTTCCAAAATTTTGCTACACAGGTTTCCGATCTCGCGACCGTCATCAGGTAAAGGGTGGACATTTCCATATATTAAAAAAATAATTAATTTTTTACTCATGTTTTTTTTTTTATGTGTTAGTGATCCAAAACGACTTTCTTGAACTGGCAGTGAAGAGTTCTGCGTGAAGGGTTATAAAACAATTTAGTTTGGTTCGAGAAATGATGGAGTAGTTATCGCCATGCTTATCTTTTAATGACCCCTGTGTGTTCTTAGATCTATTTCCATTTTCGTGTGCTTTTGTCAGCATGCGTGTATATATGTGTATATTCTCTCTCCATACATACACACTGTCTCACAAGGAATCAATACATACACTCACACATACACATATACGTACATGCACACACTTCCAAAGTTACATATATATATAAACCTCAAAAAACAGTTATTTCTGAAGAAAGATCGAGGTCGATCTGAAATATCAAAACTACATATATATATATATATATATATATATATATATATATATATATATATATATATAAATATAAAAAATATATAAAAATATAAATAAATACTTTCATAAAAAACATTATTATTTTTTTAATTTAAGTTTTTAGTTGTTTTATATATATATATATATATATATATATATATACATTTATATATATATATATATATATATATATATATATATATATATATATATATATATATATACATCTCAACACTAATAAACAAAAACAATATTAAATACTTACATTGGGCACATGCACCACACTCTCTCGATGATTGACGTATCACCTGTTGAAACTAAGTACAATCCGTTAACTAATAAAACATCATGAACGACTAAAGACAAATACTAACAGATCACACTAAAATACTCTACAGCAACAAATGAAAGACTCAAAACGCAATAAGCTAATATTAGGCAAAATAAAAAGCCCGCATTAAATAAAAGATCATTCACCACAGGAGAAGGTACCTTAAAGTGCCTATGATTCAATACATGTGCGCACATATTTTATTAGTATTATAAGAAGAAAAAAAGATTTAATTTAGATTAAATTAATAAATAAATAAATCGCCATCTTTTTGTACGACCTCGTTCCCACTAACCGTAACATATGACGTCACGCTAGAATATTTCAAGCGTGCAGCTTCCCAAAGAACACCAGGATGCAGACAAAGGAATTCTAATTATCACACGGACGCCAACATCGGTTCTTGATAATGACTGCGATAGACGATAGTACTTGAACAAAAATAATAAAATATGAACTTTGGACAGTGTATCTCAACACATTATTTGAAATACAATAAAATATTAAGAGGTTCTTTTTAATCAAATTTGTTTACACACACACACACACATATATATATATATATATATATATATATATATATATATATATATATATATATATGAACATTGAACTCAAAACTCAGATGTAGCAGAATGTTTCATACTAAACGCAATAATCAGGCCTTATAATATAAGTCCACTCATAAAAACATTTTTATTAAAAAATTTCGATCTGAAGAGATTAATATTTGTATATATTCATGTCTGTACTTATATTACTCTGTAAAGTAAATATATGGATATAGATCCGACAGTATGAAGAAAAATATACTGAAAAAAAACAAACAAAAATCCTAATATGCGATTATGCTGTTTTAATGTTTAATGTCAACGTCGGACGTTTCGGTCTAATACACCATCTTCAGGACATATTCAGGTCTATGTTAATTATGTTTTATGTATATGTTGAAGATGGTTATTGAAACGTTTATGACATTAAATATGTCCAAAAGATGGATTTTTCTTGTTTTTTCAGTATATATTTCTTCATATATATATATATATATAATATTGATACTATATATATATATATATAAAAAAAGAGACATGAGGAAAAATCTATAGTTAACCGAGGCTTTTCGTTCACTAAGAGACTTTATCAAGTCAATGATATATATATATATATGTATATATATATATATATATATATAGATATAGAGAGAGAGAGACACAGAGACAGAGACAGAGACAGAAACAGAGAGAGATACATACATACATATATACATACAAGTTTTATATAATTTCTCATGTGTTCGTATAATTTTTTAACCATTATCAAGGTTGAATTTTATTTTATTTTTAACTGAATACATGCGTTTTTTTATGTATGTATCTAGATTTAAAGGAATGTTTTATTTTGCAATCACGGTCAGCGCATCAAGAGCGTGTTCATAGTTGATATTATTAAGCGTTGGCCTTTTTTTTTATTGCTAATGATTCCAGAATTTTTAGACATTTTGTGGATGATGCTATTATATTTGTATTATCAACGAGTATGTTACTTATAGGGTTTTGATAGGTCTTCATGTGTATATAAATAAGTCCTAATTGAGTTATGGTCGGAGAGCTGTAACGTGAGTCTTCTTGTTAAACATGTTGTAGTATATCCAATATAATCATTTGCACATTTGTATTGGTCAGAAACACAGCTCCTTATATCAAATAAAAGAGTGAACACACACACACACACACACACACATATATATATATATATATATATATATATATATATATATATATATATATATATATATCTGTGTGTGCGTTCACTCTTTTATCTGATATCCGATAACTGTACTTGTTCAACTTGCCAACCAAGCGTGCCTATTTAGTTTAACTCGGGCCAGCCACCCATGAGTTCATGAGGGCGGACCTAGATAAAGGTAATTGGACACCCACCTTAAGCAAATCTTTGCAACAGATCAATCAATCTCTGTTTGAATGGAGGAATGTCACTGACGATCTGATATCATGAGATTATATCACTCACCAAAAAAAGAAAGAAAAGAAAAGAAAAAGGAGCAAGTAACCCTGTGTTTGCTTAAATCCCGGGTGGTTCTAGTGGGTGCAGTGGAAAGCTGTGCCCTCACACCGTGCGTATAGAGTATGGATACAGGCGGTTTAGAATGAATTAGACGTCCATTTGACATTGTAACGATAATTTGTGCTGAGGTAGAAAAAAAAACACGAATATAACTAGCCACTAACTAAAGAAAGCAAAACAAAACAAACATGACTGAGAAATGGATAAAGCAGACGACACTTAGAAATCGTCTTCTTTCTTTTACGCGTCGTGTTTCTTCAGGACGTGTACGAACGGGGTTATTCACAATTTCTTCCTTGTCGCTCGAAAAACCTTTTAACTTTTGACCATCTCTCTTTGGTGTCCTCGCTATTCACCCCTTCTGTCTTTTTTTGCCTTCACTATGTCCTGTGTGTGTTAAATTCCCCATGCCTTATTTCTTCAAGCACGAATATATCATACTAGCAGTAGAGTCCGGCGTTGCCCGGGGATGTAACAGTAAGAGATAGATCAAGTATCGACCATCATAAAGACTGATAAATAAAATTGACAAAGATCATTGTTTAAGGTTGACGGACACGCATGTCTAAATTAGTTTTTTTTTGTTTTGTTTTGTTTTTTTTTACGAATTGGTCAAACTCAAACAAAAACATTGTTTTCAATCGTTATGAGTCTATCGATTGAATAGAATTTTATTATAAACAATTGTCTTGTAAATGGAATTTTAAAAGCATTCTGAATGTAAAAATAAAGAAAAGGGTGTGCAAGACAATAAGAAACACTACCTGCCAAAAACAAGTGAAGTTTTGTTGAAATCGGTTGAAAAATGTAGGAAATCCAATCCCATATATAAACGAACACACGCAAACAAACAACCTGGGTTTTATAAGTATAACTCAATATGAGTTGTCCCTCTTTCATTCTGGCGACAGAATCATGTTTTATCTTGTTTTCAAATTGATTTCATGCAAAAACAATTGTGTTTTTCCAATTTTTGGCACTGTCAGAACCACCGCAAGGTAATTTTACGCAGTCATGTGAAGTTTTGTTGAAATCGATTTAAAAATTTAGGAAATCCGATCCAATATATAAACGTACAGACACACACACACACACACAATCTGCGTTTTATAATAAGTAAGATCACTGATTAAATAAGACGAAAGAAAAATACTTGAAAAACGAAGGATGTAGATGACACATACGAAGCAGCATACGGCTTTTCGTTTTTATGGGCCGAGTTTCTTCAGGACATTGGCGATCGTTGTCCTCTACTACTTCCTGGTGCATGTTGTTCTAAGACACTTTTAACTCTTGACTATCGCTTTTTGTCCTCATTCATCGATATGAAGAGAATATTTTATTAATAAATTTATAAACATTTACTAGATTTTAAAATATGTGAACGAACTAAATTCTTATTACTTACGATTTTATAAAGTTCGATTCGATTGGCAATTAGCCGATGCGTTGCCAACCATTCCAATAAAAGATCTAAATAGTGTAAATAAGCAATCTAATAAATAAATAGTATTTATTATTTTTGTTTCATGATATGTTTTATTACAATAGTAATCATCGCTTTAGTCATCCATAGCTATGAACTACCAACGTCCTGGGTATGACGATAAACTACATCTAGTAGCAAGGTCTCTAATCAGGAGGTTTTGAGGAGCATGGAACCACGTCTTAATTTCTGGTGTTTCACCTCTATCCTGACCTATGGTGGTAGCAGTCCTTGAAGGAGTCTTCTCTGATTGGAGGCAGGGAGGTTTTTCTATGGTGGGTAAATGAGAGCAGTTTCACTTTGGAGGCATTAAATTTTACAAGCTATTTCCTGCCCCAGTCAACCACAGATTGGAGGTCCTTTTCGAAACCCGCGGTCAGGTTATTGTCAGCAATGTCGGATTTACTATGCAGACCGCAGTAAATAGTAGTGTCGTCTGCATAGATGCCTACTTGGGAACTGATGACATCAGAAAGATCGTTGATGAAAATCAGAAATAGTGTAGGACCCAGGATAAAGTTCAATTCAGTTGGCAGTTAGATCTTAATAATGTAAATAAGCAATCTAATAAATAAATAGTATTTATTATTTTTGTTAAATGATATATTTATGCCAACTGGGTTATCGACAATTTCTTCCTTGTCACTCGAAACACCTTTTGACTGTCCGTCTTTGGTGTCTCCGCTTTCCATCCATGCAAACACATGAGTTGTTTCCCCTTCTGTCTTTTTAGGCTTCACTACTTCTGCCTCAAGGCCTCAAATAGAGAAGGTTTTGAGGAGTGTGGAACCACGTCTTAATTGCTGGTGTTTCAGCTACATCCTGACCAATGGTGGTAGCACCTGTTAGGGTCCAAGATACGGGCAAATAGTTTTTGAAGAAAAAATTATTACTAGCTATAAAAATCTTGTCGGCATTAAATAGTAGTGTCGTATGCTTACTTGGGAACTGATGACATCAGCAAGATCGTTGATGAAGATCAGAAACAGTGTTGGGCCCAGGATAGAGCCTTGGGGAACAACAGCGTTCGTATGAAAGAAACTAAAGTAGAACACGTTCGTAGACTTAAAGGATGGACTCAAGCGATAAAAATCTTAATGCCATGTTTAACATTTAAAAGTCTATAAAGAAATAGATATGAAGACAATATTAATATATCAATAAATTTATAAACATTTAATAAATATCATAATGTAAATAAGCAATCTAATAAATAAATAGTGTTTATTATTTTTGCTTCATCATATGTTTTATTACAATATAAATCATCGATTTAGACATCCACAGTTATGAACCACCAACGTCCTAGGTATGACGATAAACTACATCTGGCAGCAAGGCCTCTGATCAGGAGGTTTTGAGGAGTGTGGAACCACGTCTTAATTACTGGCGTTTCAGGTTAATCGTGACCAATGGTGGTAGCACCTGTTAGGGGTCCAAGATACGGGCAAATAGTTAACCACCAAATTCGGGTTAAACATCATCGAAGTGTAAAATAGGTTTTAATACCAACAATATATTTCTGGAAAAAATATACCCAGCAGTACATTTTTGGAAAGAAAATTGAAAAAAAAAAAATACCAGCAATACATTTTTTTTGAAGAAAGAATTATTATTAGCATGGAACCACCTCTTAATTGCTGGTGTTTCAGCTCCATCCTCACCCATGGTGGTAGCACCTGTTAGGGTCCTAAATACGGGCAAATAGTTAACATCCAAATTGGTGTCAAACACGATGAAAGTGTAAAATAGGTTTTAATACTAGCAATTGTGGAAAAAAATATAATCAGTAATACATTTTTGGAAAGAAAATTGAAAAAAATTACCAACAATACATTTTTGAAAAAAGTTATTACCAGCAATACATTTTGAACAAAAAAAAGTATTTCCAGCAATACATTTTTTTGAAGAAAAAAAATATTACTAGCAATAAAATACTTGCCGGCATTAAATAAACTATTGAAGTTGATATACCATAAAACAAACCAGACCAAAGCAAACCATGACCCACCATGCCGTGTACACGGAGTTGAATCATCCTCGTTCCCTTCGTATTCCGTTGTTAAGAAGAAAGTTCTACTCAGACAAAGTCATTCAAGGAATTGTTAATTTGTGGAACAAACTCCTGAGAGGATGCTTCCCTTTTCACTACGATTATAAGCACATCAAGTCCAGAGTCAACCGTCAGATATTAACCTTTAGCACTATACATTATTAATATTTCCTCCCTGTCTACTACTAATTAACCCATAGCTGGGGGAAGAAGAGCTGGATTCATACCTTTCCCAAAGGTATTTGCACGCAATTTAATATAACGAATCAGACTGTAACTGAAACTCGGCTCTCTGATATCCAATTCCAAGCCGTTATCCATTACCTCATTTGCATGTCCAAGCTTACAGCACCTGGGATTTCCAAGTAGTCACTCATCTTGGTACTGACTAATCTCAAAGAAACTATAAATTTCTGGATTATATTAGTAACATTACTTTATGACACTAACTGGTTAACTTTTAGCACACTGCATTATTAATATTACTTCCTTTGGTACTGTATTCTTTTTCAGTGCCTCTCACTTTCAGTAACGTTATTGTTAATTTCACTCAAAGGTGTTTTCTGTTTCCATAGCAGGATATGACAACACAACTATGAAACTCAAACAAATTCAAATTCAGGGATCAGAGTCATGAAGTCATATATAGAGTGATAAAAGTTAAACTAAAGAGTATATATTTGTGCAAGACAATACTCCTTTACATTCTGCAAAGCCTATGTTATCAAAAAAGTTGACCGTGTTGGCTTATCTCAATGAGAATCTATCAGAGAGATGGATCATGTATACCAGTGATAATGACAATGTATTGAAATGGCTACCATGTTTATCTGACTTGATACCTTGTGATTTTTTTTCTATGGGGCTATATGAAAGGACAAGTCTATATCCCCACTCTTTCTACAAGCGTTAGGAAGGAACTTAAACAGACAATCACTGAGATGATGGAGAATGTTGCACAAGACATGCTACAGCATGTTTGGCAGGAGCTGGACTACCAACTTGACATGTGTTGTGTCACAGATGGTATGCGTATTGAACATTTGTGAAACCTTGTGAAATCAATTATAAAAATCTACATCTCTTTGAATATTTTGTTTGAATTTTGATAAATGACTTTTATTGTTCAACATGAAGCCTATTTAATTTTGTTTGCCTGGGACATGTTGTTACTCAAATATTTCCTATTTTAAATGATGTCAATTTTTTTGTAGGGGGAGTGCCCTGTACATTCTGAAGATAAATAATTGAACTTAATATATGTAAAGTAAATAAAGATGTTCCAATCCTAACCAAGAAGTGTTAACCTTTAGCACTCTGCATTATTAATATTTCTTCCTTTTCCATTGCATTCTTTTTCAAGACCTCTCAATTGAAGTAACCTTATTGTTAATTTCACTCAAAGGTCTTTTCTGTTGCCATAGCAGGATATGACAACACATGAAATTCAAGCAAATTCGAATTCAGGGATCAGAGTCATCTTCAGTGGCCAGATAAATTTTTTGCACAGTAAATGAAGTCATATACAGTGACAAAGGTTAAGCTAAAGAATATATATTTGTGCAAGACAATACTTCTTTGCAATTTGCAAAGCCCATGTTATCAAAAAAGTTTTCAAAAACACCCAATTAATTTAATGGTATCAACTCTTCAAGATATTAATCCAATTGAAATTGTGGTCTGTCATTAAAAGAGATGTTTATGAGAAGAGAAAACAATATTCAAGCAAAGAAAATATCTGAGAAGCAATAAAATCTAGTGTAAGTAAAGTTAAAATCAAAACAATAGAAACATTAAGAAAATCAATTTATTGAAGGTTATAAAACGTCAAGGAGTTCATATATTAACATGTAAAATAATGTATTTAAGTATAACTAATAATGGGTTAATTAAATATCTATTTTTGTGGCTTATATATCTTGGATTTATCTGTAAATAAAAAAATTTAAAATGCCCTTCCATCCTTGTGCAAATTAATTGAAACAAAATGAATAATTCCATTATTATTCACATTTTTTTTCATATTTATCCAACGAAACATGACCCAGTGCACATGTTAGTACTTCGTATGTCCATTCCACGAAGTCCTTCTTTGCAGATTGAACACAGACTCTTGATTGGATTTAAATCAGGAGAGTTTCCAGGCCAGTCTATAGTACTTTGATTTGCTTGCTGGCAAAGCTTGCCAGTGTATTCATGAAGTGTTACAATTTTCATACACTTCCTTAGAGTAATGTCCATTGCAGACAATGGCCGTAGGACAACTCATCGACAGTCGAGATAATAGTATCTGGGCATGATAAAAATCTGATGCAATCACAAATGATGCAATATTTTTCAAGGTCAAACAAATTTCATCATGCACCCTGAAAATAGATTCATATTACTGTACACCACTGCAAATGACCTAATCTGAGGTAAAAATAAAAATCGATTACACCCTGTCACGACAGTGGGTCTAAAAATGGCTGTATGGTGAAAAAAAGGAAACTAAAGCAGTTGTTTCAATTAATTTGCAAAAGGGTGTAAATTGTTTGCATATGTCCATTCCACGAAGTCCTTCTTTGCAGATTGAACACAGATTCTCGATTGGATTTAAATCAGGAGAGTTCCCGGGCCAGTCAATAGTACTTTGATTCGCATCTTTAAACTTTAGCCATCTGCATTATTGATATTTCTTCCCTTTCCAACTGCATTCTTTTTCAGTGCCTCTCAATTTCAGTAAGCTGGTTGTTAATTTCACTCAAAGGTGTTTTCTGTTTCCATAGCGGGATATGACAACACAACTATGAAATTCAAAAAATTCAAATTCAGGGATCAGAGTCATCGTCTGTGGCAGAATAGACTTTTTGTACATCAAATAAAGTCACATACAGAGTGATAAAAGTTATAATAGACACATCTTATTTCTTCTCTTTATGCCCTGACAATCTCATCTCCTTCAGTAACATTCTTTCTAAAAAAACTCTATGTAGTAAAAAACTAGTATATATATATATATATATATATATATATATATATATATATATATATATATACACACACACACACAGGGTGTCCATAAAGTTCGTGTGCACTTTAAAAAATTTTATCTTTATTTGTATTTGCGATAGAAATAATTTGTAAAAAGGATTAGAAAGAAGTAAATCTATATTTTTTTTAAGGTTTTATTGAAATTTTATTTAAGTTTCCACATGTCCTCCATCATTAGCAATACAAAGGGTAAAACTATTTTGCAGTTTACGGAAAACATTTGCCAACTGATTTACAGTAATGCCTGAAATCATATTAGTTATTTTAGCTATACTTAAAACTAGGTACATTAAACTTTATAACATTTTTTACAGATTATTTCTATTGCAAATACAAATAAAGTTAAAAAAAAATTTAAAGTGCACCCGAACTTTATGGACACTCAGTATAAAAAGAAAACTAAATGCTGAGATCTACAAAAAACTTTTCTTCATTACGAAAGGGGTTATTTATAGCCTTTAAGTAACACCTTCACCGGATGTGTTTTTTTTTTATTTTATTTTGTAAATCGAGGTTTGACTTCAGAATTTTTTGAATTTCAGGTTATTACGATACTTTTGCTGTGTTCCGAGCAAAGCAAACTCTCTCTTGTCAGATGAATGGCGCAATACACTCTTCCTACACTATTACTTTGTTTCATTTGACTTTGTGCAAGAATAAGCCATTCTTGGTACATTACAAACTTCTCGGATAAACTGTTTTGGCAAACCAATTTTCTTTTCCAAAGAACAAACGAAATAATCAATGCGCAATCGTGACGTATTCGACATCAATAATTTTATTTTTTTTCATTAATTTTCATTATTTTTATTTCTGTATTTTACTTTTACCTTTCTCTTCTTTTAGTTCCAACCTTCTCTTGCAAAGCCAAACGGCAATATGGAATCGATGACGGGAACAGCTTTCGATGTAACTGGAAGCTTCCTGTCTTGAACCTGTGCATTAGCAGCGAATTTAATCAGCAATGCCATCACCTTGAAGGAAGCGACCAGCAAAATAGAAATTCAATTTTTGGATACGTGATAAAGCCGACAACAACAAGTGTTGCACTTTCCGTTCTTCGCCATATTCTTTTTTTTTTTTTCCTCGTCTTCTTCTCCTGTCGTTTTGTTATTCTTTATTCATCTTCTTGAACTTTTGCTTATTTTTTCCACACCATATTCTTCTTCTTCTTCGTCGTCGTCGTCGTCGTTTTTTTTTTCTTCTTCTTGGTTGTCTACCCTTCTTCTTCTTCTTCTTCTTCTTCTTCTTCTTCTTCTTCTTCTTCTTCTTCTTCTTCTTCGTTGTCGTCGTCTTCGTATTCGTCGTCGTCTTATTTTCTTCTTCTTCTTCTTGTGCTAATTTCGATGGAGTTTGTATATTATTATTGACAACAGCATCCACAACAACAACAACAACAACAATAATAATAATTATTATTATTGTCTTCTTTTTCTTCTCTCTCTCCGTCTTTTTCTTCTTCTTCTTCTTCTTCACCATACTTTTGCTTTTTTTCTTCTTTTTATCATATCCTTTTCCCTTCCTTTTTCTTCTACTCTTCGACTCTATATTGTTCTATTTTTTTCTTTTTCTTCCTCTTCTCCTTCCATTTTCTCCCTGTGTGTTTTCTTGTTCTTCTTTTCCCTATAGTTATTTCTTCTTCTCCTTCTTCTTCTCCTTCTTCTTCTCCTTCTCCTTCTTCTTCTTCTGCTTGTGATAATTTCGATGGAGTTTGTGTATTATTAGTATTGACAACAACAAGCCGAACAACAATAATAATAATAATAATAATGAAACCTAAAATTCTGAAGAAAGAAGAGAGCCAGAAATAGGATGAAAACAATAGCAAATCAAAAAAAAAAAAAATGAGACACAAAATGAATTGCAAATGAGATGAAAAAAGATGAAATAAGCATGTTTGCGAAAACATTTGAAAGAGAGAAATGGGAATTTCTGTTAATAGCGACTCCGGGCAATTTTATAAGAACTAAATATAAAACAAAAAACTACAAAAATAAATAAATGGAAAACATTGGAAAGACGAGAAAAAGTCTGGTTTCATGAATGTTGCACAAAAAAAAAAAAAAGAGATTTGGAGAAAATTAAATCGGCAAGAAGCAAAACACTGGCTTGACCAGATGTAATATATTTTAAATCTGTTTTTGGCGAATAAAAAGAGAAGAGAAAATTTTTTTTAAAAAACATTAGCTAAAGACATGAAAAGCCGCTTGTGGCCCGCCGGCGGTCCGCCGATAGCAAAGCCAGCGGTCCTCTGGAGGTAGCCACCTCTAGCGGTTCACCAGTGGTAACATATACAAGTTAAATACAAGTTAAATCCAAGAATTACATGGAAATGGATTTCTCAGTAATAATTTTTAGTGATAAACGTAGAGTTAATTGGATGGACCTAATCGCTGGGTGTGAAGGTAAGAGGAATTAATAATAATAATAATAATAATAATAAGGCTAAATTTGATCGTCTGTATGTGCCCAGCTCCAGAGGAGGCAGAGGATTTGTTCAACTAGAATTATCTTACAAAGCCACAACAATCGGTCTTCAGAGCTACCGGGAAACTACAGAAGACAGGATGATGATATGTGTCAAAGAGAATAAAAATATACTTTATTCAGTAATAATGGAAGCCTACAAATTCTAAAGGGAATTTCAAGTGGATGAAGAAATACATCAGGAGAGAATCTAAAGAAAAAATCAAATGCGATGTACAAAATGGAAAAATGGTGGCAAGGTAAGCCTCGTCAGAGTCAATACTCTGTCCATACCAAACAACTTGAAATGAGACAATAATAATAATAATATCTAGTTTAGGAGAAGGAAATCTCTAAATTTAAACTGGATCGCACTATCCTAAACAGTGGGTATAGATTGTGAAGCAAAATTATCAATGAAACTCTTACAATGGATTAGCACATCCGAATGAATACGACCTCTGCTTCGCTTGGTCGGCTTTCGTCTGGATGCGGTGGCTTCATTTGACGGAGCCGGCTCCACCAACCGGATCAAAAGCCGAAGCAGGTACGGGTACCACATAATGCAAGTGAAGAGTTGCACAATTTTAAACGACTACAGATATATCTCACCCATTCATTGGTTCCAGAGGTCACAACTTAGGTCGAAAAACGACTTCAATCGAAATAGCCAATCCGCAAATAAGCACCCCCATTGCCTATTACAGCATTTGAGATATGTACGTACAGTATTCTGAATAAAAGAATTAATTTCCACCTTATCTTCCAGCGATATAACTTTTTCTTCGGAGTCATGGGAAAAATGTATTCTAAATCAAATGTAATTAAAAGAACGTCAACAGCAGAGCACAGATGTAAACAAGTCAGAATTCAAAATCGTTGTTGGAGCAGAAAACAACGCGCGAGTTCCGTTATATATATATATATATATATATATATATATTGAACAATAAAAAATATTAAAAAATTAAAATCTTCAGACATACTGGGTTGTATATTAATATTATTTCGTTTTTATTATTATTTCATTTAGATTCCTCGACTAGTTTCGGCCAACATGGCCATCATCAGGAGAAAAATAATTTTCTGCTTGCTGGTAGCAGTGAACTACAGAAATAAATGTCTTGATGGAGTAAATGAACTTTTGTCTGTCGTTTTCATTTGATTTTTTATTTTATTTTAGTTTTATTGTTTAATAATTTTATTCGAGTTTACGTCAGCCGTTAAAAATATTAGAAACATAAAATATCAATAAACACATGTAAAATCATATTTAAATAAATTTAAAAATATTATGTATACTATACTATATATACATACATATATATATATATATATATATATATATATATATATATATATTGTATAAAATTGTGTAAAATCATATTTTATAATGTAAAATCATTTAAATAAATTTCAAAGTATTATGTATACGATATATATATATATAGTTTCTAATATGTATACTGTATATATATATAGTTTCTAATATGTATACTATATATATATATATATATATATATATATATATATATATATATATATATATATATATATAGTTTCTAATATTTTTAACGGCCGACGTAAACTCGAGTAAAAGAGGAGTTTTATTTTCTAATATTTAAGAAAAACCGACGTATCTTCGAAAAAGACGTAACTCGAAACGACTTAAACCGATGTATCCCTTTACATAGATTATCCTTGTTCTAATAATTAATGCTTTATACGCTCCGGCCTTATTCGGGTGATTGGAATTTCGAACCGACCCCTTTATTTCGTCCACCGGGGTAGATGGTTCTAGTTCCACGTGCCATGCCTCTTCCGGATGTCTCAGTTATTTCCCTTTAACTCAACTCTTCAAGCTTGGCTTCACCACTGCTGTGGCCTGGTATTGAACACAACTCTTTGGATCTAGTCACCGGCTCTAACCAACGTCTTTATCTCATCTCGGAGTTATAGACAGATATCTATCGGATTAATTAAAGAAATCCATTCATTTCTCTATAGTTACAGTCTACATGAACTGTACATATTACTAGAAGTCGATAACAAATGTAAATACAGAAGGTTATAATTGAATTTTTATTTATTTCTTTCGATTTTAAATAATTCGTTGATATTTTTTACTGCATAATTTACAATTTGACGGGAAAGCAAGAAGTCGGAAGAGAGTTCCACAAGCATGTTGGGCGAGAGAAGAAACTGCTTACAAAGAACTTACGGCTACATATAGCAACTTCATAATATTTTTAAATTAAATTAGAGTAATATTTGTAAATAGTTTACTGCATAATTTACACATTAACAGATCGTTCAAATGCACAAGAGAGCACTGCATGCAGTCATTTCTATAAAGAGCAATCGTTTGTGTTCACGAGATGATTGCTCGAATCAGGCAATAATTGTTTCTGTATTCAATTCATCTAACAATTCCTTTTCAGTGGATAGCAATATGTATGATTCCAAATTCTCCTCAGACAACGAATTTCTTAAACTTTTCATTATGATAGTTAGCTTTGAAATATTAGAGCTATCTAGATCAACTACCATATAACTTGAACTCAATGGCAGACTGGATCTAAAAATATTGCTTACCATGAAACAAAGGGGACCAGCCACAACTACAAAGTTATGATTTAATTTTCATAACGTAATTAATGAAATTTTCAAAATACATAAAGAAAAAAGGTAATATTTTCTGTATATTTCTTAGTAATTACAGTGTACAAGTACTCTATATATTACTGGCAGCAGACAGGAAATATAAATATGGAATGTTATAATTTAATTTTTTCTTTATTTTACTTCTAATTTTCAGTAATTGATTGATATTTTTAAATAGTTTACTGCATAAATTACACAATAACAGATAGTCCACAATTACAATAGAGCAATCGTTTGTGTTCACGAGATGATTGCTAGAATTTGGCAATAATTGTTTCTGCGTCCAATTCATCTAAGAATTCCTTTTCAATAGATAGCAACATGTATGATTCCAAATTCTTCACAGGGGGCGAATTTCTTAATTTTGTATAATCTTTAGCTTTGAAAATGTCTCCTCATAATTGAACTTAAGTAACTGATAGTGTGCTTTAACAAAAAGGCTGGAAACTTTTGTTTCTTTCCTTGCAAAAGTGTTCAAATAATTTCAGTTGAGTTCCTGAAATTCACTTACGTTCTAATATCCTTTTGGAAACGTATGAATCCATCTCTTCTCCAGCTATGAATAAATAGTAGGTCAGATTGAGTTATATAGCCTTGGCTGGCAACGAGTCTAGAAGAAGAAAAATTCTAAATACAAAACTATGTAGCCCTAGCGAAGCACATATTATGCAGCTAAGGACTGTTTGCATTGATTCAATGATTCCAAAGTACTGTCAACTCTTTAGACTCTACTGGCAGTAGATACCAAAATATAAATACAATTTTTTAAATATAATTTTTTTATTTATTTTAATTTTAAGTAATTGGTTATTATTTTTAAATACTTTACTGCATCATTTGCATATAAACAAATAGTTCAAAAGCAAAATAGAGCAATGAATGCAGTCCATTCTATTAAGAGAAATCGTTTGTGTTCACTACATGATTGCTACAATCTACCAATAATTGTTACTGCACTCAATTCATCTAACAATTTCTTTTTAATGGATAGCAATATGTATGATTCCAAATTCTTACCAGAATGTGAATATCTTAACCTTGTTTTTATGATCCTTAGAACTTGCTTTTTTTTGCAAAAAAGAGGCTACCCTTCGTTAAGTTTTAACTTTCTTTAAACAAAATGAAATATAAAATTGTATTAGTTGTTATTTGCTGTTGTAAATTTAGAATTAATAAAATTCTTCTTCAAGAAAAATGACAAAGAAATGAGGCTATATAGTTTTTGCTTCTTTAAAAAGAAGTAAATTTCTAAAATTTCATTTATTTACTACTTTTTTTATTAAAATAATAATTTAAAAGAGAAGATACAAGAACTTAACTTTAACTTAGATAAATCGATTTTATTTGCTTGAAAACAATAATATAATTAAATAATGCCATATTTATTTCCCAGAACTTATACAAGAACTTATGCAAGATACAAGAACTTAACTTTAACTTAGATAAATCGATTTTATTTGCTTGAAAACAACAAAGTACAGTAATTAAATACTTATTTTTAAAAAAATATTTATTTTAAAATATTGGGGGGGTGATGTGCCCCGCTAAACCCTTCCCCATTCAAAAAGTACGACCTTGGTAT
>CAHIKZ030001259.1:275000-285000 GCA_903632075.3 Acanthosepion pharaonis
TAATAATAATAATAATAATAATAATAATAATAATAATTGTTTCTAAGCTTTAGGCAGAAGCTGAGATATAACTATTATCCAAAGGAAAATATGTAAAATAAAATAATAATAACAGAAGAAGAAGAAGAAGAAGAGGAGGAGGAGGAGAAAGAAGAAGAAGGAAGAAAAAGAAGATGAAAAAAGAAGTGATAAGAAGAAGTAATAAGAAAGAACAAGACGAAAAAATAAGAAGAAGAAAGAAAAAGAAGAAAGAATATAAAGGAAAAAGAAGTGATAAGAAGAAAAAGAATAGTAATAATAATAAGGAAGAAGAAGAAGAAGAAGAAGAAGAAGAAGAAGAAGAAAAAAGAAGAAAAGAATAATTTAAAACAAGAAGAAGAAAGAAAAAGAAGGAAGAAAAAGAAGAAGAATGAAAAAGAAGGAATAAGAAGAAGAAAGAAAGAAAGAAAGAAAGAGAATAAGAAAGAAAGAAAGAAAGAAAGAAAGAAAGAAAGAAAGAAAGAAAGAAAGAAAAAAAGAAAGAAAGAAAGAAGAATCATCCAAAGAAAGAAGAGAAGATAAAATCAGTCGATAAAAATGTCGGCGTGGAGTGTAATCTATTAAAAACTATCTCTTCATCTCTTCTTTTCCCTTGGGGTTGGGGGGTGTAGTACGTCGTCGACTTGATGTGGTCTGGGCAGAAATGATTCTTGATCCCCAGCCGGCATTTCTTCAGCGATTAGAACTTCCTTTAAAGAGTGAAGATGCTATCCAGACACCCATCCCTCCTCATTTCGCATCCTTGGTTGAAACATGTCTCAACGGGGCTTCCTATGCCATCTCTTTTCCTTACGCTGGCCATCATAGCCTATCGACCAAAGATCAGAGCTAAGATCTTTGTGGAACTCCTGCAGAGATTCCGATCCGGCCTTAGAAACGCAAAAGTCAGAGTTAAACAAAGATTTAAACATAATTCAAAGTCGCCATGATCTGAATAAACTGTTTTAATCTCTAAATGCGCCATTTTTTTTTAATCACTTTTCCGCTATTCTTCTTGAAATGTGTTCTTTTAAACTTCTTCTTCAGGAAAACAAAAGAAAGAATCTAAGACGAGAAACAGGCGCTGGGGGGAGGGAAGAATAGTAAGAATTAAAAAAACACGAAGAAAAAATAAAAGAGAAACATACGAAAAGATTAATATAAACAGTAGAATCACTCATATCCGTAATCCCGGATATTCGGAGTGCCTCATATCCGGACATGATTTTGATATGCATATTTGAACTATTTGAGTGATATGTAACTGATTTGAAGTTTCTTTTTTTCAGGAAATTTACATCGGATAATTCCTTATGCTTATTTCACCCTAATGTCTAATATTGGTACAAAAGATGATGGGAATAAGAGGAAAAGAACAACTTTGGAGTTATCGCAAAAAGGGGAAATTTTAAACAGGCTAGACGATGGTGAAAGTTCATAAGAAAGTCAACATTGTATGATATAAAATCTTCCAAAGAAACTATTCTCCAGCGTTCACACTGTCACAATAAACAAGGAAATAAAAAAAACATGATTGTGATGAAACCTGGACTGAAATTAAAAAAGCTATTGAAAAGGTTGTCAGTTTTATGGAAAGAAAGCCAGCATTCAGCCATGACGATTGCAATAACGCACGCAGAGTTAAAAATTGTCTTTCGTTTAAAAAAATGTCAAGAACAAAAGCAAAACGAAATGCGGCAAAATTTGAGAATGACATTAGAAGAGAAAGAATCATCATGCAACAGCGATTAAGAAATCCTCGTTACATTATTTGTCCAGTTGACATAGATTATAATCTCTCTCTCTCTCTCTCTCTCTCTCTCTCTATATATATATATATATATATATATATATATATAGTTTCACGCGATCTTTAGAGGACTGGAAGGTCCGTCCGACTGGTCTGAAGATTGCGTGTGAGTGAAACTCGAGTGATGACAAGAGCCGTCCTTTCATAGGATTTAACATTGGTAAGCGTTTTTTGCTCCGTCTAGGCAATCTAGACGTCGAGCACTTTACTGGGTAGGTAAGTTTGCTTTTGAAACTCTGGAGTCGGGATGCTGAAGATAACATCAATCAGCTAAGTGACAAACTTTTACTTATATTAATTCTTTCTCTCTTCCCCCCTCTCTCTCTCTCACTCTCGTCTAAATTGTCGTCTAAATTACGCAAAAATAACGGTTACATTAGTAAGAAATAATACGGTCCTCTCTCTCTCTCTCTCTCTCTCTCTCACTCTTTCTCTTTTCCTTTTTTCTCGCATTGTCTGTCTGCTTCTCTCTCTCACTCTTTATCTTTCTCTCACCACCCTCTTTCGCTTTTTCTCTTTCTTTTTTCTCGCTTTTTCTGTTTATCACACACACACACACATACTCTCTCTCTCTCCCTCCCTCTCTCTCTCCCTCTCTCTCCCTCTCTCTCCCTCTCTCTCTCTCTATCTCGTTCTTTCTATTTCTTTTTTCTCGCTTCGTCTGTCTGTGTCTCTCCCCCTCCACCCTCTCCCTATCTCTCTCTTTTTTCTCGCTTTTTCTGTTTATCTCACATACACACACACACACGCACACACACACACACACACACTCTCTCTCTCTCTCTCTCTCTCTCTCTCTCTATCTCGTTCTTTCTATTTCTTTTTTCTCGCTTTGTCTGTCTATTTCTCTCTCCCCCTCCACCCTATCTTTCTCTTTTCTTTTTCTCGCTTTGTCTATCCTTTTTTCTTTCTCCTACCCCCTCTTTCTCTCTTTCTTTTTCTCTCTCTCTCTAGGTTTTCGCGGTGTAAACATACATCGTTCCCACCCTCAAATCTCTGCGAATGTAAACAAACGTTTGGGCGTGGAAGTACAATCGGACCGAGATGTGGCGTCCATATTGAATTCGTGTCATTCAATAGGATTATTATCGAAGGTATTGTTTCATATATATATATATATATATATATATATATATATATATATATATATATATATATATATATATATCCGTGTGGATTCTTTTCTTTTTTTTTTTTTTTTTGGGGGGGTGATGGGGGCGTTGACATTCTCATCCGGCGTCGACACAATTGTAAGGGAATCTCCGCATTGTTTACCGCGAGAAACCATTCTGAGAGTAAACACGGTTTCTATTTTCTGCCAGAGATTGTCATAATCAAGATGGATCTGAATGGGACGTAGAGAGCAGAACCATGTCTGTCTTACTGAAATGCTTTACACGTGACCAGCAGGAGAAGCGAGGCCCGATGAACACACGCGCGCGCGCACACACACACACACACACACACACACACACACACAGATTTACAAAACAGAAAGCATTTGTAAAATATGTAAAATAATATACGAGAACTGATCAAAAAGTATCGGGACTGTTGATATGGTTAAGGAGCCAAAGTACGCACAGTAAAGCCGCTTGGGACTGACTGACCTTGAATTCTCTGGTGAGTATATACTAAGTTAAAAAAAGAAAAAGTTCTTGCTCACTTACATTGTTGATGGCGGCACTTGGAAGGAAAGGGTGTAGAGTGTGGTCGCCTAACCACATCACAGAGCTTCCATCAGTGACCATGGCTTGTGCAGCAGTTTTTCATCAAATTCAATATTCCCCACGCCCGACAACCATCATATTCCCAAGATCCACCCCCTTGCGACTTTTTTCACTTTCCAAAAATCAAATCCCACTTGAAAGGAACAAGATTTCAAGACGCTGAGCAAAATCAAGAGAATGCGACGCGACAAATGCTCGCTGTCCCCAAAAAAGGAGTTACAAGAATGTATGCATCAATGAAAACGACACTGGATAAGAAGAGGGCGACTTCGAAGAGTAAATGCCGACATGATATAGCACCAGTCCTGATAATTTACAAAGAAAAATAAAAAAAATACTGAACATTTAAAAAACACATAAGAAGTTATTAATCTGCAAAGTTACAGTTTTTAAGCATCTATATTTGTTCAGAATTATACGAGGTCTGATCAAAAAGTATCAGGACTGTTGCTATGGTAACAGAGCTAAAGTATGTAAATTGAAGCCACTTGCTACAAATAGACCTTAATCTCTGTCACGCAGACACACTAAATTACGTTCTTGCTCAATTGCATTGTTTATAGCAGTGCTTGGAAAGAAAGTGTGTAGAATGTGGTTGTCATACCACGCCACAGAGGTTCTATCAGTGACCTGCTTGTGCAGCAGTTTTTGGCCAAGGACAATATTCTGCAGGTTCAACAACCACCATATTTTCCAGATTTTGCCCCTTGCAATTTTTTCCTCTTCTAAAATCAAATTCCACTTGAAAGAAAGATTACAAGATGTTAACAAAATCCAAGAGAATGCAATGAGGCAACTGTTTTCTGTCCCCAAAAGAAGGAGTTCCAGGAATGCTTCCATCAAAGGAAATGACGCTGGATAAAGTGTGTGGCTTCAGAATGGGATTACTTTGAAGGAGATTAAATGTCGGATTGATATGTGTTGTAGTTTTCTTTTTATAGCACCAGTCCTGGTACTTTTTGATCAGACTTTGTATATAGAAAAATATTGACAAACATGGATAAACGTGCTCGCATTAAGACCGAGTGTCAAATGGAAGTTTTTTCCCAAGACATCGCTATTATTTTAACTACCTTCACTCCTCGGCAATGTTTATTGTTTTAAAAAGCAATGATTAGAATTGTAATAAAACCTAAGCATATGATGTAAGTGAATTTATTCATTTTTTTTTCTTTGTTCTTGAGAATTTACAGCCAAAATAATAAATACTATTTATTTATTAGATTGTTCATGAATTGTCTGTCCGTTTTCACTGAAACAAGAGAAACTCAAGAAAATAATAATACAGTAATACAGTAGCCCACCACTATAGCGCGGGTCTTGGGGTCCAAGATGGCCTACTCGCGCTGTAAGTGAATGGCGGTAGCTGCGGGGAGGTCGATAGATAGGAGGCTGAACACCTACCTGATTTCTGGGCCCTATTTCGCGATATCCCAAACCCAGACAAAGGCAATCAATCATTGTCAGAATACCACGCCCACGAGGTACTCAGTCCAATCCCTGACCATTCTGGCCCTGGCCTTTGTATTCCGTACTACATAGACTGAGCATGTGAGCAACGAGGAAGGTTTAAGAAACAAACAGAACAATTGTACAGTAGTCCACTGCTATAGAACGGGCCTTGGGGTCCAAGATGGCTGAACAGCGTTGCAAGTGAATCGCGGTAGCTGCGTGGTGGTGGTGGTGGGGTGGGGGGGTTGTTGATAGATAGGAGGCTGAACACCTACCTGATTTTTGGACCCTATTTCGCGATATATACCGTAGATAATGACTCGAAAAGAACCCCCCAAAATTATACTAATTTATGCCAAGGGTTCCATAAGAAAATTCGGGTAATTTGCTTTTTAAGCCCCGCGCTAAGTATCTAATAAAAATCTCCCGAACAGTTATTTTTTCATTCTAAATTTACATGCCTAATTCGAAAATAACAAACAAATTTTTATAAAATCTGCCGTTTTGAAGTTATCGACAATAAAATTTCGGACTCATTCCGTAGTTGACAACGGCACTGCAACCATTATTGGCGTGGTTTGCATCAGTACGTGCGCAATAATCGAGAAAAGTAAATGTCTGATCTGCAGCAAATATATGCAAACAACGCCAGTAATGGCTGCCGCGACGCGAATGTATCCGAACTTTTATTGTCGATAACTCCAAAAAGGTAGATTTTATCAAAATTTCTTTGTTATTTTCGAATTAAGCATGAAAATTTACACATAAATATAACTCTATTTACATTATTCGGAATAATGTCCTCATCTTTGTCGCCATGTTTATCACATCGTTTCGGCCGTTGTACGCTTCGGCCTTCTTCAGGTGGTTGGAATGTCGAACTGAACCCTTTATTTCGCTCACTCGGGTAGACTGTTCTAGTTCCACGTGCCATGTTAAATGGATGCCAGTTATCTCCTGTTAATTCCCCTCTTAAAGTTCTCCACTACCTTAACCAGGTATTGAACTCACACTCTTTGGGTCCTGTCACTGGATCTAACTAACGCCTTTATCCACTGTGCCATGTGACCTTGAAGGCACATGGCACAGCTGATGATCTAGCTCCAACCAGCTGCTCCAACCACCTGAAGAAGGCCGGAGCGTGCAACAACCGAAACGTTGTGAGAATTTATTCCCGGGAATTCCTGATAGCGACCCCTAAATCGTACGTGTTTGTGGTGTTAAAATTTTGCAAAATTTGGGCTGTTTTGCTCATCAAAATCAAAGTAAAACTTGGGGAAATGGGGTACAATTATTAAAACAAATTAGGACCCATCTGATGATCGCTGTTTGTTCTGTCTATCGTGAAGAAAATGGCCCAAAAATTGGTAAAATCGGATGGAATTTCTAAGAAAATCAGCGATATTGATAGAACGAGAGCAAAATCTTGGGGTTCATCATCCACCCGCGGTACACCGGGTACCGCGGTAAATTGGTTTGCCTAATAGCGGTGCACTACTGTAATAATAATAATAATATTAATATTAATAATAGCTGGCCACTCGTATTCGAGGATACCCATCTATTAGGGCAGCTAGCCAATCCTTATTGCAGACGCCCACTCAGGCACATTGGTGTTTGTTCAACAGTGCCAACCTGTGGTTTATACTGCAACTATGCTGATCAGACCTTAGTTACAGTTTCTGGGAAAGAGCGTGATTGACAATCTGAACAAGGCAAGTACACTTAAAACCCTCGGTCACGATGACTTGTAACTTCACAGCTATCGACGGCCCCCAACCATACCAACGGGTACCCGTGGTATGGCTTTCAGAGCGATAACATCCGGAAGTTTACTTCCTAACAAATCGACCCCGAGTCTCATGGTCAGAAAACGAACGTTCTAATCACTAGGCCACACATCCAAAATAATAATAATAATAATAAAAACATGTTCAAAATATAGTTTCAAATAGATGCAGAAATACAAGTAAAATACAATGACAGACTGAAGCTGCAAAATACATAAAAAGAAATCAAAGGCAAATGTAACCGACCAGATACAGAAACAATGGGAAGATAAACCGCCTCATGGCCAATACTCTGCCCGTACCAAACAAGCTGACGTAGACAAAACCCGTACCCATTAGTGGCTACGTAGTGCAGAGTTAAAAACAGAAACGGAAGGTTTTATCTCGCTGCACAGGATCAGTGCTTGTTAACTAGAAATTATCAAGCACACATACTAAAATATTGTGTTAGTCCCAAATGCAGGTTCTGTGATAATTACCCAGAAACAATCGATCATCTTGTATCAGGTATTGGCACCCACTGAATATAAAACCCGGCATGACAGAGTTGGCCAATATCTGCACTGGAAGATCTGCAACTTCTACGGGAAGGAAACTGAAAGAAACTGGTATAAACATCACCCAGACCCGGTTACGGAGATAGAACCTGTTACAATTTTATGGGACTACACAATACACACTAACAGAACAATCAAAGCCAACCGCCCAGACATTGTTATTAGAGACCACAAACAAAACAATTACCTCCTTAATGATATGGCAATCCCTGCAGACTGAAATGTAACTTTGAAGATCTTCCAAAAGCTATCAAAATATAAAGATCTTGAAATCGAAAGCTCAAAAATGTGGCACATGGGAACATCAACAATACCTGTTGTAGTTGGAGCCCTAGGATTGGTTGGAAAAGATTCCAGTAGATTAATTGAAGGCCAGGTCTTAAAGAAATACAAAAAAAAATGTTCTCACGAGTACAGCCCACCTTACGAAGGGCTTAATTTATGTAATTTTATTATCTTTGCAGTCGAAAATGTCATGATGCCATCTCTTAGGTCCCTGGGCGAGACCCGTTAAGAAATATGTACACACCAGAAATTAAAGGAAATAAAAAAATAATAATATCAATATATATACTTGTATGTACAGGAAAGTTATTTCATGAATAAAAAATGTATTTAGGCCCTTAATTCGGCATAATATATATTTGTATACGATATATGTGGTTAGTTTACATTTTGGCGCAAACTTATATATATATATATATATATATATATATATATATATATATATATAAATTGAGATACTAGGACCCCCTCACTACGAATCTATCTCAAAGATGCTCCAGTAGAATTGCTATAAAACGTTTTTTAGAGGTTGGATATATTTAAAACGAATAGCAAACAGGTTTGGTTTGGTTTGGTTTATTTTGTTTTACGACATATCAACCTCAATAGGTTTTTTAATGACGACAAGATTTTTAGTAATGGTAATATTTTTTTATTTTTATCTCTCTATCTATATAGCTAGCTAGCTAGCTATCTCAGTATATATTGGTTTGGTTGGGTTTGTTTTACGACATATCAACCTCCATGGGTTATCTAATGACGACAAGATATTTACTGCTGGTAATTATTTTCCAAAAATGTATTGCTGCTTATTAAAACCTATTTTTACACTTTCATAATGCATTGACCACGCTTTAGGGGTTGGGTATATGCCAATATATAGGACCCTAACAGGTGCTACCGACCCGGGTCAGGGTGGACCTGGGAACACCAGAAATTAAGAGATGATTCCACACTCCTCAAAACGTCCTGATCAGAAGCCTTGCTGCCGGATGTAGTTTATCGTCATACCAAGGACGCGGATGTAGTTTATCGTCATACCCAGGACGCGGATGTAGTTTATCGTATAGCAAACAGAGCGGATCTAAATTTATTAAGTAGCCGAAAAAGTAGATCTTTCGCTGAAGTCGCTCAACAAGAACTTGTTCACATGTCTACATTTGCTACTTAGCCGCGTTCTCTTACACTGGTTAACAAGATTTTTGGTGCCAAGAAACAAAACCCGTTTTTAAGCTAATTTGATGGTACTGATTGCGAAAATGATCTTAGTTTTTCTTTGTTAGGTACCATTTTTGCTGTACTGAAATTGCTCATTTTTCGACAAAAAAAGATCAAATTACTATCTTGGCTGATCGCAAAATTTAGTCGTAGAAATTCATCAATTTTCAGGTAGGCCGAGCAATTTATGTGAACTGCCTAAAATAAACTATTTTTTATAAGAAAAAGTGTTTTTGAGTCAAAGATTTTAATAATAGAAATACCAAATGTTTCCAATTCATCACCAAAATTCAAATTAACTGATAAACTTTATCAGTAATACAATTTAATATACCTGATAATTAAGGTGACATAAAAAAAATGAAACCCTAAAATCTTCTGTTTGATATTCATAAATTTATCTCATTACTGAAGGAAACCAAGCACATTGAGAGCATTTTGTTTTCACAGTTGGAAAGAAACTCCAACTAAAGACATTCCAATTGAATGCACCTATTCCATTGTAGATGATACTGCTGGAGTATCAAAAGAGACTTAAATAACATTGAACATGAGAGACAATCAAGGAAGAGAACATTTTTACCATAGCTCTTATGTTCACAAAGTTTTTTTTATTTCTGCTGTTAGTTTATTAACTGATTTGACGAAAATACTTGTCGTTCTTGATATATTCTTTACATTTATTTTTAAAGACTTAAGGTCTGATTGATATTGCAAAAATAGTATTTCCCAATAAGCAGACCAGTATTTGTTGGTTTAACCCTAGAAAACTAACCATGGGTACATAGTATCCAGCGCTAATTTTCCTATTTTAATTACAATTTTCAGTACCTGATTTTCTTACCTAAATATGTTTTGCAGTTCCTTTTAATGTTAACTCAAAGTACAAAGTTTAAATATTTCAAATAAAGATTTATATTTAATATTTTTTGGATATTTTTAAAATCGGGTATGATATCCCCATGGTTAGTAGTGGTGTAACTTTAATTGATGTTTAGTGTTCTAGGGTTAAGGGCTGCTGTTAATATTAGGTTTATTAAGGGCTGCTGCTGATACTGTGTCTATTAAGGACTGCTGCTGATACTGTGTCTATTAAGGGCTGCTGCTGATACTATGGTTATTATGGGTTGCTGCTGATAC